>JAPDOI010000966.1:0-245417 GCA_029168955.1 Aplectana chamaeleonis | reverse complement strand
ACAGGTCCCATAATATGCACACTCCTACTGAGGTCCTGCACTACTGGGGTCCTGCACAGGTCCCATGATGTCCTGCACACTCCTACTAAGGTCCTGCACACTCCACTGAGGTCCTGCACACATTCTACGGCGTCCTGCACACCTCTGGTGGGGTCCTGCACAGGTTAAATTATGTCCTGCACACTCCAACTGAGGTCCTGCACACCCCTACTGGGGTCCTGCACAGGTCCCATGATGTCCTGCACACTCCTACTAAGGTCCCGCACACTCCTACTGAGGTCCTGCACACATTCTACGACGTCCTGCACACCCTACTGGGGTCCTGCACAGGTCCCATGATGTCCTGCACACTCCTACTAAGGTCCTGCACACTCCTACTGAGGTCCTGCACACATTCTACGGCGTCCTGCACACCCCTACTGAGATCCAGCACACATTCCATGAAGTCCTGCTCATCCTTACAGGGTCTTGCACACGTTTCATGATGTCCTGCACACTCCTACTGATGTCCTGCACACATTCCACAGTTCTGATCATCCTTACAGGGTCTTGCACACGTTTCATGATGTCCTGCACACTCCTACTAAGGTCCTGCACACATTCCATGATGTCCTGCACACCCCTATTGGGGTCCTGCACACGCTTCATGATGTCCTGCACACTCCTACTGATGTCCTGCACACATTCACGAAGTTCTGATCATCCTTACAGGGTCTTGCACACGTTTCATGATGTCCTGCACACTCCTACTAAGGTCCTGCACACATTCCATGATGTCCTGCACACCCTATTGGGGTCCTGCACACGTTCTATGATGTCCTGTGTAATTTTACTAAGGTCCTACACACATTCCATGACGTCCTGCTCAACCTACTGGGGTCCTGCACACGCTTCATGATGTCCTGCACACTCCTACTGATGTCCTGCACACATTCCATGAAGTCCTGCTCATCCTTACAGGGTCTTGCACATGTTTCATGATGTCCTGCACACTCCTAAGGTCCTGCACACATTCTACGCCGTCCTGCACACCCCTACTGGGGTCCTACACAGGTTCCATGATGTCCTGCACACTCCTACTGGGGTCCTGCACAGGTTCCATGATGTCCTGCACACTCCTACTAAGGTCCTGCACACTCCTACTGAGGTCCTGCACACATTCTACGACGTCCTGCACACCCCTACTGGGGTCCTGCACACGTTCCATGCCTACTGAGGTCCTGTACAGGTCCCATAATGTCATGCACACTCCTACTGAGGTCCTGCACACCCCTACTGGGGTCCTGCACAGGTCCCATGATGTCCTGCACACTCCTACTAAGGTCCTGCACACTCCCACTGAGGTCCTGCACACATTCTACGACGTCCTGCACACCCTTACTGGGGTCCTGCACAGGTCCCAAAATGTCCTGCACACTCCTACTGAGGTCCTGCACACCCCTACTGGGGTCCTGCACACATTCTACGACGTCCTGCACACCCCTACTGGGGTCCTGCACAGGTCCCATGATGTCCTGCACACTCCTACTAAGGTCCTGCACACTCCTACTGAGGTCCTGCACACATTCTACGGCGTCCTGCACACCCCTACTGAGGGGTTGCTGTAGTTCCACGACGTCCTGCATACTCCTACTGCGGTCTCGCATAGTCAACCGACACTTCAGCACACCCTGCGACGACTTCTTATCTTTGGTGCGCATGGTACAAACACGCGCCACGCTCAAAAACAACCCTTCCGCATAGCGTCCTGTTCCAAGCCGGACGTTTAGAGTACACCACCCTAGAGAGCAAGGTATTTATATGGAGTCTCTAAGAAAACAATGACTGATAACGAAAAACCCGTCATTTTTATAAACTAATCTTGAGAGGCCGGTTTCCGAGTTTCAAACGCCCGTTAGGGGCCCAGAAGTCATTATGGTGAGTTCTGACAATTATTTTCGTCATTCCCGTGGTCTATTACATCTAGTCACAAATTTTCGAGCGATTTGGTCCACGCCTTCCAAAAAAATGGTTTTCGACGGACGGAGGTGGAGGCGGAGGCGGTGGCGGAGGCGGTGGTGGAGGCGGGAGGCGGAGGCGGTGGTGGAGAAACGTTTTTGCGTACTTTGAGAGGTCATAGTCTCAGGGAAGCGGGGGACCAGTTGAAGGAAAAGCTGCATCGCAGCGAACAATTTCTTGCAGCGCGTCGAATAGTGCACAGCCTATACCTCTGTTGACGGTATGAGTAGGTGATCTCATTGTAGGGCATCCGCGCGGGAAGAGATCAAAGTTAGCTCCCGGTGAGCGCTTCGCGCTCACTGCACAATTATTGAGTGCCCTCATTTTCTTCACTCAAGCCTCTGATTTTTTTCACAATAGTACTTAGACACAAAGTACTCATATATTCAAAACAACAGAACCAGCCACATTCGCAGCTCAGCAGAGCTATTTCATATCAGATTCATGGAATCGAAGCGGCTACTATATGAAGGAAATGGGCAACGGAAACGAAATAATGAGTATGTAAAACTGCTTTGTTTCACTGATGTGGAAGTGTCCAGATGGAATGGAAGGCAGTTTCTGGACTGTCCAGGTTTTGGGTTAGTTTCATTTGAAAGCGAAGAACTGCAGGAAGATTTTGCATCTCGGCTGAAGGCCAGCAGGCTTTCGCGATTATCGACCGGGCTGGCTGGCTGTCTGAGCTAACAAACTGATACACCGGGGCCTAAAGCCCTGTCAGGCCCCTGACAGAGGCTTGATTGAGAAAATCACCGTATGACCCGTTCGATACGTATGAAAAACATGGAAGGTGCAAGTAATCATAGTGGTGTAGCCAGACAAAAGTGGCTGACGCAATCAATATGAATGAATTATGTGGAACTATATCATGGATATCATCTCATTTCTTAGCTAATATCATGAATGGACATCGGTCTTGTCAGCCACATCGAGTGATTTTTCTGAGATAGTTTTTACAACAGTTTGGGTCATCTGATTCTGCTAGACTACAGAAAGAGGACTGATCTAGTGGGGAGATGAAGAGGTCTTTGTTCGAGGGCCTCTGCATGGGATATTACAGCGTAATATCAAGAAAAAAAGTGAACAATTCTGTAAAAGGGGGTCTCCGAAGCAAAAAAGTGGTTTGCATAGCGTTACAAATAAGCTTCAACATAAAGGGAACACATAGGAAAGCGGAATGAGGAGGAGTCTATAAAAAATGAACAACATCCTCCAAGAACTCTTTTTCTTTTTTGAAACTTCCAAACAGCGGAAACAAACCACAGTGGTATTTTACGAGGAAGAATTGACTGGTTCCCCTAAAACAATTTCTTAACATCATCTCCCCTTTTAATGATATAAAGCTATTAGGTTCAGTCCCATATATACAAGATATTTTATCATAAACTTACATAGGTCTCAAAGTCCTTTGTGGTTTAAAAGCGCTTCCTCAGGAGAATCCACAACGGTTTGTTTCCGCTGTTTTTGAAGCTTCGAAAAAGAAAAGAGCTCTTGGAGGATGGTTGTTCATTTTTGTAGACTCTCCTCATTCCGCTTCTCTATTGTTCCTTTTGTTGTTTGAAGCACTTGTAACGCCAACCAAAACCACTTTTACTTCTGTGGGAGACCCCTTTTTACAGAAATCAGTCATTGTTGTGGGATACATAAATGTTTTTGATATGATTGATAGCGTTATAGATCGGTGGTTCATTCCATGATAGTTGTGGAAATTACTTCTGATTGATAGCGTTATAGAATCGGTGGCTCATCTTACTTCTGACTTGAATCTTGAGGCCCTCCCTGCCAGGATAGTCCCGCACTTCTCACGATGTCCCTGATGACTACATCATAGTTCTGAAGCATTCTTTGGGACTTTATCATCCTAGATTTGGGCACTCCACAATCACTTGACTTTCTATGAAAAATGAATGGAAACCTTTGGATAAAAGGTGCTTGATGTTGCTATCAGTCATTGTTGTTGATGAAGTTGTGTAGAAATACTTTGATTGATATGTTATAGATCGGTGGCTCATTCCATTTCGACTTGAATCTTGAGTGCCCCCCCTGTCTAGGATGGTCCCGCACTTCGTCATTGATGTCCCGATGACGTCATCAGAAGCCCGAAGCATTCTTGGGACTATCCTAGACGCGCAAATCACGACTTTCATGAAAATGAATGGAAACCTTGATAAAAGGTGCTTGATGCTGCTATCAGTCATTGTTGTTGATGAAGCTGTGTAGAAATACTTTGATCATAGCGTTATAGATCGGTGGTTCATCTCCATTTCTGACTTGAATCTTGAGTGTTTCTGCCCAGATAGCGTCCCGCACTTCTCACGATGTCCCGATGACGTCATCAGAAGCCCGGAAGCATTTCTTGGATCTATCCTAGACGGGGGCACCCACGATTCTTTCTCAAGAAATAGAGTGGAAAACCCGGATAAAAGATGCTTGATGCCGCTATCACTCATCGTTGCTGATGCAGTTGCAGAAATACTTTGATTGAGGCAGTGTTATAGATCTGCGGCTCATTCCATTTCTGACTTGGAATCTTGAGTGTTCTTCCCTCTAGATAGTCCCGCACTTCTCACGATGTCCCGATGACGTCATCTAGAAGCCTGAAGGCACTCTTTTTTGGGACTATCCTAGTATTTGGGTACCCACGACTTTCTCATGAAAATGAATGAAACCTGATAAAGGTGCTTTGATGCTGCTATCAGTCATTGTTGTTGATGAAGTTCTGTAGAAATACTTTGGATTGATAGCGTGTTATAGATCGGTGGTTCATTCCATTTCTTTGGACTTGAATCTTGAAGCCTTCTCTGCCCAGATAGTCCCGCACTTCTCACGATGTCCCGATGACGTCATCAGAAGCCCGAAGCATTCTTTGGGTAACTATCTCAGACGGGGGCACCTGGCTAATGACTTTCTCATGAAAACAAATGGAAACCTTGATAAAAGGTGCTTGATGCTGCTATCAGTCATTGTTGTTGATGAAGTTGTGTAGAAATACTTTTGATTGATAGCGTTATAGATCGGTGGTTCATTCCATATTTCTGACTTGAACTCTTTTAGTAATTTTCTGTCTAGATAGTCCCGCACTTCTCACGATTTTGTCCTGATGACGTCATCAGAAGCCCGGAAGCCATTCTTGGGACTATCCTAGACGGTAAAGCACCCACGACTTTCTTCATGGAAAATGAATGGAAACCCTGATGTGCGGTGCTTGATGCTGCTAATAGTCATTGTTGCTGATGAAGTTGTGTAGAAATACTTGATTGATAGCGTTATAGATCGCATGGTTCATTCCATTTCTGACTTGAATGGAGGCTTTCCTCTCCGCTCTACAGGATAGTCCCGCACTTCTCACGATGTCCCGATGACGCTACCAGTAGCCCGAAGCACCCTTGGGAGCTATCCTAGATTTGGGGGCACCCACTGACTTTCATGAAAATGAATGTGGAAACCCTGATAAAAGATGTTTAGATGCTGCTATCACTCATTGTTGCTGATTTAGTTGTAGAAATACTTTGATTGATAGCGTTATAGATCGGTGGTTCATTCCATTTCCCTGACTTGAATCTTGAGTGCTCTCCTCTGTGATGGCCAGTCCCGCACTTTCACGATGTCCCGATGACGTATCAGAAGCCCGAAGCATTCTGTGGGGACTATCTCTAGACGGGGGCACCCACGACTTTCTCTATATGAAAATGAATGGAAACTCTTGATAAAAGGTGCTTGATGCTGCTATCAGTCATTGTTGTTGATGAAGTTGTGTAGAAATACTTTGATTGATAGCGTTATAGACGGTGGTTCATTTACTTCTGACTTGAATCTTGAGTGCCTTTCTCGCTCTAGGATAGTCCCGCACTTCTCACGATGTCCCGATGACGTCATCAGAAGCCCGACATTCTTTGGGACTTTATCCTAGACGCAAAAGGACCTACGACTTTCAAGGAAAATGAATGGAAACCTGATAAAAGGTGCTTGATGCCGCTATCAGTCATTAGTTGTTGATGACAGTTGTGTAGAAGACTTTGATTGATAGCGTTATAGATCGGTGGTTCATTCCATTTCTGACTTGAATCTTGAGCTTCCCCGTTCAGGATAGTTCCGCACTTCTCACGATGTCCTGATGACGTCATCAGCCCGGAAGCACTCTTGGGACTATCTCAGATGGGGCACCTACGACTTTCTCATAGAAAATGAATGGAAACCCTGATAAAAGATGTTTGATGCTGCTATCACTCATTGTTGTTGATGAAGTTGTGTAGAAATACTTTGATTGATAGCGTTATAGATCGGTGGTTCATTCCATTTCTGGATTTGAATCTTGAGGTGCCTTCTCTCTAGGATAGTCCCGCACTTCTCACGATGTCCCGATGACGTCATCAGAAGCCCGAAGCATTCTTGGGACTATCCTCTAGACGGGGGTTCCCACGACTTTCTCATGAAAATGAATGGAAACCTTGATAAAGGTGCTTGATGCTGCTATCAGTCATTGTTGTTGATGAAGTTGTGTAGAAATACTTTTGATTAATAGCGTTATAGATCGGTGTCTGATTCCATTTCTGACTTGAATTCTGAGTGCTTTCTCTGTCTAGGATAGCGTCCCAGTACTTCTCACGATGTCCCGATGACGTCATCAGAAGCCCGAAGCACTCTTGGGGGACTATCCTAGATTTGGGGGTACCTAATGACTTTCTCTATGAAAATGAATGGAAACCCTGATAAAAGATGTTTGATGTCGTTATCACTCATTGTTGTTGATGGTGTTGTGTAGAAATACTTCTACTTGATAGCAAGATAGACTGTGTGAATCATTCCATTTCTGGACTTGACGTTCAGGCTTCCCCCCGTTCTGAGATAGTCCCACTTCTCACGATGTCCCGATGACGTCATCAGAAGCCCGAAGCATCTCTTGGGGGATTATCCTAGACGGGGGCACCTAATGACTTTCACGAAAATGAATGGAAACTTTGGGGCATAAAGTGTGCTTGATGCTACTATTGTCATTGTTACAGATGAAGTTGTGTGTAGGAAATACTTTGATTGATAGGCAAGTTTATAGGATCGGTATCTATTCCATTTCTGACTTGAATTCCCGGAGTGCGCCCCCCCTGTCCTTAGGATAGTCCCGCACTTCTTCACACGATGTCCCGATGACGTCATCAGAAAGCCTTCAGCACCTCTTGGGACTATCCTAGACGGGGGGGCACGCAATGACTTTCAAGAAAATGAATGGAAACCCTGATAAAAGCATGCGTTTGATGCTGCTATCACTCATTGCTGCTGATGAAGTTGTGTAGAACATTTTGATTGGATAGCGCAGCAGATCGGTGGTTCATCTCCATTTCTGGTTCTTGAATTTTGAGTGCCTCTCTCTAGGGATAGTCCCGCACTTCTCTACGATGTCCGATGACGTCATCAGAAGCCCGAAGCATTCTTGGTGACCATCCTGTGATTGGGGCAATCACGACTTTCTCAGCGAAAATGAATGAAACCTGATAAAAGGTGCTTTGATGCTGCATTAAATCATTGTTGTTGGATGAAGCTGTGTAGAAATACTTTGATTGATAGCATGTTATAGATCTGCGGTTCATTCCATTTTCTGACTCTGAATCTGAGTGCTTTCCCAAGGTCTCAGTTCAGGATAGTCCCGCACTTCTCACGATGTCCCATGACATGACGTCATCAGAAGCCCGAAGCATTCTTGGGACTATCCCAGACGGGGGCACCCAATGACTTTCTCATGAAAATGAATGGAAACCTTGATAAAAGGTGCTTTCTGATGCTGCTATCAGTCATTAGGTTGTTGATGAAGCTGTGTAGAAATACTTTGGATTGATAGCGTGTTATAGATCGGTGGTTCATCTCCATTTCTGATCTTTGAATCTTAGGGTGTTTTTTCCTTCTGCTCAAGCTCCAGGATAGTCCCGTACTTCTCTTACGATGTCCCGATGACGTCATCAGAAGCCCGAAGCACTCTTGGGACTATCCTAGACATGGGGGCACCCAATGACTTTCTCATGAAAATGAATGGAAACCCTAGATAAAAGATGCTTCTGATGCTGCTATCACTCATTAAAGTTGTTGATGAAGTTGTGTGTAAATACTTTGATTGATATGCTGTTATAGATCGGTGGTTCATTCCATTTCTGACTTGAATCTTTGAAGTGCCTCTCCTCTGTGGAGCTGGTCCCGCACTTCTCACGTTTATGTCCTGATGACGTCATCAGAAGCCCGAAGCATTCTTGGGACTATCCTAGACGGCAATCCTACGACTTTCTATATGAAAATGAATGGAAACCTTGATAAAAGGTGCTTGGATGCCAAGCTATCAGTCATTAGTTGTTGATGAAGTTGTGTAGAAATATTTTGATTGATAGCGTTATAGATCGGTGGTTCATTCCATTTCTGACTTGAATCTTGAGTGCCTCCCTGTCTAGATATAGTCCCGGTACTTAATGATGTCCCGATGACGTCATCAGAAGCCCGGAAGCACCCTTGGGACTATCCTGTGACGGGGGCACTCCACTAATTTCTCTATGAAAATGAATGGAAACCTGATATAAAGATATGTGTTTGATGCTGCTATCACTCATTGTTGTTGATGAAGTTGTGTAGAAATACTTTGATTGATATGTTATAGATCGGTCAGGTTCATACTCCATTTCTACTTGCAATCTTGAAAGAACTTCCCGCTCTGGTTCAGAGATATGTCCGCACTTCTCACGATGTCCCGATGACGTCATCAGAAGCCCGAAGCATTCTTGGGACTATCCTGATCGGCAACTCCGCACTTTCTCATGAAAATGAATGGAAACCTTGATAAAAGGTGTGCTTGATGCCGCTATCAGTCATTGTTGCTGATGAAGTTGTGCAGAAATACTTTGATTGGATAGCGTTATAGATCGGTGTGGTTCATTCCATTTCTGACTTGAATCTCGAGTGCCCCCTGTCTAGGATAGTCCTGCACTTCTCACGATGTCCCGATGACGTCAATACAGAAGCCCGAAGCACTCTTGGGACTATCCTAGGACGGGCAATCGGGTACCCACGACTTTTCTACATGAAAATGAATGGAAACCCTGATAAAAGATGTTTGATGCTGCTATCACTCATTGTTGCTGATGAAGTTGTGTAGAAATACTTTACTGATAGCGTTATAGGATCGGTGGTTCATTCCATGCCTCGACTTGAATCTTGAGTGCCTCCCTTAGGATAATAGTCCTGCACTTCTCACGATGTCCCGATGACGCTCATCAGAAGCCCGAAGCATTCTTGGGACTATCTCAGACGCAGGGGGCACCACGACTTTCTCATGAAAATGACATGGACAACCTTGATAAAGGTGCTTGATGCCGCTATCAGTCATTGTTGTTGATGCAGTTGTGCAGAAATACTTTCGACTAGTTAGCGTTATGCAGATCGGTGGTCGCATCCCATTTTCTGACTTGAATCTTGAGTGTTTTCCTCTGCTCCAGGGATAGTCCCGCACTTCTCACGATGTCCCGATGACGTCAAAGAAGCCCGAAGCATTCTTGGGACTATCCTAGACGGGGGCAAATCTACGACTTTCATGAAAATGAATGGAAACCTTGATGTGCTGTGCTTGATGCTGCTATCAGTCATTGTTGTTGATGAAGTTGTGTAGAAATACTTTGATTGAGAAGGTGAGTAGATCGGTGGTTCATTCCCATTTCTGACTTGAATTCTTGTGAGTGCTCCTCCCCGTCTAGGATAGTCCCGCACTTCTCACGATGTCCCGATGACGTCATCACGTGAAGCCTGAAAGCATTCTTGGGATTATTCAAGAGCTGGGTAGCACCTAACACTTTCCTCATGAAAATGAATGGAAACTCTTTGATAGTAAGGTGCTTGATGCTGCTTATCAGCTTATTGTTGTTGATGAAGTTGTGTAGAAATACTTTGATATCGATAGCGTTATAGATCGGTGGTTCATTCTATTTCTGACTTGAATCTGAGTGCCCCCCCTGTCTGGGGTAGGCCCGCACTTCACGATGTCCCGATGACGTCATCAGAAGCCCGAAGCACTCTTGGGACTATCCTAGACGGGGGCACCCACGACTTTCTCATATGAAAATGATCGGTCCTCTGATAAAAGCGTTTGATGCTGCTATCAATTAATGTTGGTTAGCATGAAGTTGTGTAGAAATACTTTGGATTGATAGCGTTATAGATCGGTGGTTCATTCCATTTCTGACTTGAATCTTGAGTGCCTCCGTCTGGGGGTAGGCCCGCACTTTTCACGATCGTCCCAATGACGTCATCAGAAACTCGAGGGCACTTTACGACGTCCCGATGACGTCATCAGGAAGCCCGAAGCACTCTTTCACGACGTCCCGATGACGTCATCAGAAGCCCGAAGCACTTTCACGACGTCCTTTGATGACGTCATAAGAAGCCCGAAGCAGCTTTCATCACGTCCCGATGACGTCATCAGAAACCCTGAGGCACTTTCACGACGGGTCCTGATGACGTCGTCAGGCCCGAAGCACTGCAGCAGGTGCCCGAAGACTTTCACGACGCGTCCGCGATACGACGTCATCAGAAGCCCGAAGACCTTTCACGACGTCCCGATTCACGACGTCCCGATCAGAAGCTCGAAGGTACTTTCAGCCCGAAGCACTTTCAGCGTCCCGATGACGTCATCAGAAGCCCGGAAGCACTTTTCACGACGTCCCGATGACGTCATCAGAACGCCCAGCACGGTTTTCACGACGTCCTGATGACGTCATCAGAAGCCCGAAGCACTTCTTGGGACGTCCGACGCTTCATCAGCCCGAAGCACTTTTCACGACGTCCTGATGGATTATCAGAAAGCCCGAAGACTTAGATTTTATCCTAGACGGGGCACCCAATGACTTTCTCATGAAAATGAATGGAAACCCTGATAAAAGATGTTTTGACGCCGCTATCACTCATTGTTGTTGATGGGGTTGTGTAGAAATACTTCGATTGATAGCGTTATAGATCGGTGGTTCTCATTCCATTTCTGACTTGGAATTTTGAGGTTTTCTTGCCCCCCCGTCTAGGAATATGGTCCCGCACTTCTCACGATGTCCCGATGACGTCATCAGAAGCCCGAAGCACTCTTGGGACTATCCTCAGACGGGGCACCCACGACTTTCTCATAAAAAACGAATGGAAAACCCTGATAAAAGATGCTTGATGCTTGCTATCAGCTCACTGTTGCTGATGAAGCCGTGTAGAAATAATACTTTCGATTGATAGCGTTATAGATCTGCGGTTCATTCCATTTCTGACTTGAATCTTGAGTGTTTTCTGCTCCTCTAGATAGTCCTACTTCACGATGTCCCGATGACGTCATCAGAAGCCCGAAGCACTCTTGGGATTTTGTCCCTAGACTGCAAGGCACCCACGACTTTCTCTCATGAAAATGGAATGGAAACCCTGATAAAGTTGTTTGGATGCTGCTATCACTCATTGTTGTTGATAGTTGTGTAGAAATACTTTCGATTGATAGCGTTATAGATCGGTGGTTCATTCCATTTCTGACTTGAATCTTGAGTGCCCCCCCGTCTGGGTAGGCCTGTCAAATCTTTTCACGACGTCCCAATGACGTCATCAGAAACTCGAGGCACTTTTTTACGACGTCCCGATGACGTCATCAGAAGCCTGAAGCATCTTTTTCACGACGTCCCGATGACGTCATCAGAAGCCCTGAAGTGGCACTTTTCTAATGACGTCCTGATGACGTTATTTCAGAAGCTCAGAAGCACTTTTCGCGACGTCCCGTTATGACGCGCGGTTCATCAGTGAAGCCGCGCAAGCACTTTCACGACGTCCCGGATGACGCTATCAGAAGCCCGAAGCACTTTCGCGACGTCCCGATTGACGTCCTGATGATTGTCAGAAGTCAGAAGCACTCTCTACGATCGTCCTCGGCGACTCGCCATCTAGAAGCCCGAAGCACTTTCACGACGTCCTGAATGACGCATCAGAAGCCCCGAAGCACTTTTCACGACGTCCCGATGACGTCATCGTAGCCTGAAGCTACTTTCACAGACAACCTGATGATGTCACTGTAGCTTCAGCACTTTCACGACGTCCCGACGACGTCATAAGATTTCCTCACGACGTCCAGATGACGTCATCAGGAGCCCGAAGCACTTTTCACTACGTTCCGATGACGTCATAAGAAGCCTGAAGCACTTTTTTACGCACTTCCCGATGACGTCATCATGAAGCCCGAAGCATTTTTCACGACGTCCTGATGACGGGCAATACCAGCCCGGAGCACTTTTCTACGCACGTGTCCCTGGATGACGCCAGTCAGAAGCCCGAAGCACCTTTCACGACGTCCCGATGACGTCATCAGAAGCCCGAAGCACTTTTTCACGACGTCCCGATGACGTCATCAGAAGCCTGAAGCACTCTTTCACGACGTCCCGATGACGTCATCAGAAGCCCGAAGCACTCTCACGACGTCCCGATGACGCCGTCAGAAAGCCTGAAGCACTTTTCACGACGTCCCGATGACGTCATCAGAAGCCCGAAGCACTTTCACGACGTCCCCATGACGTCATCAGAAACCTCGGCGCCCCATTTTCCTGACGTCCTGATGACGTCATCAGAAGCCTGAAGCACTTTCACGACGTCCTGATGACGTCAGAAGCCCGGCACTTTCACGACGTCCCCGATGACGTCACCATCAACAAAGCCCGAAGCACTCTCACGACGTCCTGATATGACGTTACCAGAAACTCGAGGCACTTTTCACGACGTCCCGATGACGTCATCCAGAAGCCCGGAAGAGCACTTTTCACGACGTCCCCATGACGTCATCAAAGCGCGAAGCACTCGCCACGTCCCGATGACGTTATCAGAAACTCGAGGCACTTTCACGACGTCCCGATGACGCCACTAGAAGCCCGAAGTACTTTTCACGATCCCCATGACGTCATCAGAAGCCAGCCCAGTTACCTTCACGACGTCCCGATGACGTCAACAAAGCCCGAAGCTACTTTCACGACGTCCTGATGACGATCACCAGAAGCCCGAAGCCTGGAAGCACTTTTCACGACGTCCCCATGACCACTGCATCAGAAGCCCGAAGCGACTTCTAGATATACGACGTCCTCGATGACATCATCAGAAACCGAGGCACTTTTCACGACGTCCCGATGACGTTTCATCTAGAAGCCCGAAGCACTTTCACGACGTCCTCTTACGACCTCATCAAAGTTTCTCCGAAGCTGACTCACGACGTCCCGATGACGTCATCAGAAACTCGAAGGCACTTTCACGACGTCCCGATGACCTTACTCAGAATCCCTGAAATCTCCGATCACCTACAAATTGTGGTTAATTACCAGCCTATTGCACTCTCCTACCAAACTTACCTGTCTGCCAACGGTTGATTGCCCGAGCCACCATCGTGGCAGTGGCTAATAACTAGCAGTGAGGACTGAAAAGCGCAGTGATTTGGCCCACGCGGTTTACGGCCCACGGCCTACGGCCTACGGCTCACCGGCTCACGAGCGCGCAATACCATGGAAATTTTCTTAAGCTTTTCGGGCTCAATAACTTTGTTATTTTGTGAAGCGATTTTGCTTGAAATTCTGACAGCAGGTAGTCTTCTGGACCCCTTCGCTTATATCCAGAAGGAAATCTTCAGAAATTTTGTTTCCAAAGATTCTATAAACCATTTTATGTACCCTGGTGATCACAAGGCCTAGGCAAAACCAGTCCTCTCCAGTGCCGCTTCGCGGCTGGAGCGATAAGATGGTTCAATGCCCATGATTGGATGATTCCAATTTTTCAGGGTGTGTGAAGATTCGGTGGTCCAATGAGTCTGCCAAACCACAACCCATTTTCATCACAGAAAATTTACGCCATTTTTCTCGTCCTACTTCGTCCTTTACTGTTGCTCGTGAGGGACCCAAAGTTTGAAAACGTTCCTGCTTGAGAAAAGGCAACTTTGGTATTCATCGCTGAATCCTGCCTTTAATCAGTGCTTTTTGTGACTGACAGAGTGAGAACTTGTCTGAACCTTGAGACTGCGACTATCAAGGCCAATGACATTACAGACGAAGTGCCAGATGGTAGCGCAATAAGAAGAAAAGAAGAAGAGAGGCGTGCTCGTAAAGGAATCAACTTCCTAGACTCAATTTGTAATAATAGAACTCGTGAAAAGGAGATTAATGTTGGGACAGTACACTCCAGCTTACTTGCCTAAAGATGAAATGCACTATGATGAGTTGAACCGGTAGAGGTTTGTCTGGCTTTGAAGGAGGCGAAGATCTAGAATAAAGAACACTGGCGAACACACCTCTTCCAGACGAAAAAATATCACAAACTCTAAGAAGAAAATGTTTATGTGTATTAAAATGCATACTTGTAGATAGACTATTGACAGTTGTATTGCAATGAGCGAGAGTGTACGTAACAAAAATAGTGCACTCTGGCACTCTACATGATCTGGATCAGCATTTCATGATCATCTTCACAAGATTCACCATCGGTACTTTCCCTTCAACCGATCTCAAGATGACTGATCAGCAAGTCCACATCGCGTCCTGATCATCTTAGAATCACCTCCGAACGTTCTCATAGCAATCTATTCAGCAATGCCAAGGGCTAAGATTACCCACTGGATATTAAGCGAAGACTGGAAAGTAATGCGTCGAATTTCTAGCTCATGTCACAAATAACTTGATTGTGATTAATCAGCTCATTGTTTGGTTGTAGGCCGTGAGCCGTAGGCCGTAAATGCGGTGGAACATTTTGTTCCTTTGTTCCCCTAACCTGCTAAAACTCTTACACTGAACTCTGAACCTTCTAAACTGAATCCTGGTAAGACAGGTGCAATATTTGACTAAACGAAGGATTGGAAACGTTTTACCGAATAAGAGCTTCTGATTGTTCAACGTCGTAAAGAAATTGCTAAGAAATTCGTTTAAAATGTTTCGCCGCGCATCCCTGATATACAACACTCGCACGGCAATCATGAAAAGCCGCCAACGAGGGTCCAGGTCAGTTAGGACGTCGAGAGTGCTTAAGCAATCGATGTGGGCGGTGGGGGGTCGTGAAAATTTTTCGGGAACGATAACGTTGAAAGTGGGATCAGCAAACATTTTCAGGCTTGGAAACATCGGGATATACTTTATTGAAAATAGATAAAAATGGTGTAGAATTTGTAGAAAAATGATTTCATAAAAACGAAACGAAAAGTGCAATTTATTACGACATGAAAAGAATTCGTTCAGTCGGGACATTTGAAGATGCAGTGTTCACGATAAAAAAATCGTGTTCTAAAAGTTTTCACTTGAAATGGTATTGTCATCGGGCCCTTTGTAACGTTAGAAAACGCATCAGGAAACGATGACAGAATCGGGAGCTCCAGAAGAGCCCGAAGCTGCCGGGTTTGATGACGTCAAGGCAAACGTCCAAACGTGCTTCAAGGCCCGCTCCCCGAGGTGAACAAATGAAAACTCGAGATCGTGAGATGAGTGATTTTGGTTTCTCTGGAACTGGCTTCCTGAGCGTGTTTTCCCTTCATGTAAAGACTTGCTTTCTAACCTTCTCTTTACATCAAGCCGTACTCGCATACATCGGCTGCAAAGACGGAAGTTAATGCCCCGGACAATCAATGATCATACTTCCTTAGCTCAATTTTTGAGGGATCACAACCGTCGTTCCCAGAAGGTCTTGTACGACCTCGTAAAGGCAACTTATTGAATCAGCATGGGACGTCGTTTTAGAGAATGATTTGAACAAAACAACGATTCAAAAATCAAAACAACGACTTTAATCGTGAACACTGCCTTTAACTGATTTTAACCCCCTGTAGGCGTGGAATCCGTCATAACTTCAGTCTTCGAAAAACCACTAAAAGACGTCATCGACCCCAATAATAAAAATGCAAGCAATCATCGAAAAAAGCTGAACTCCTGATCGAATTCCCACAAATTGTGCACAGGTTTCATTTCCTCGGGACCCTGACTGGTTGCAAGAATTCAGGCCTCGAGGTACCTAAAACGTCATTGGGACGTTGTGCAAAGCCGCGTCGGCAAACTTCACTCCAGACGGAAATGCCATTTAAGTCCATTTGGTATTGAACCTTCCATAACGCTGCAATCGGAGTTTCTGAACGGCTTCATCAACAACAGTATTTGACTGATTAGCAGCATCAGTAAAATTTTATCAAGGTTTCACAGGCAGAGCAATTGGCCTACTCGTCCCAAACAGGTAATGTCAGGCAAGTGGACAGGCATGTTTGACGTCATAGTTTGACATCGAGAGATTAATAGTGGTACTATCCCCTAGACGAGGGCACTCAAAGATTCAAGCCAGAAATGGTTTCACCCCATCACCTGTGCTGTGTCGCCTTTGGGCATTTTTCGCTTATTCGTTACCGAGCTTCATCAAAAAGGTTCGAACTCAGCGATAGCAGCATTCACGATCTATCATCCCCGCGGACTTTCCACAGGAAATGATACATGCGAGAAGGACCCCAGGCTCCCAGTGCATCGAAAGAACGGTAGAAAACGAGCCAGTAGCGGCAAGATAACGGCATCGCAAAAAGCGTTTTGTTCTCAGACAGTGCGCCCTTCCGCCCCAGATCCAGCAGGGGCACTCAAGATTCAAGTCAGAAACATGGAATGAAGACTCAGATCTACAGAATGCTATCAATGAAAGTAGCAGGATAAGTGACTGATAGCTGATCAAGCTGCATTGGCACTGATATGTATCATCCTTCATGAGCGGTCAATTCCTCCACGTCTTAAAATAGTCCCAAGAGTAAACAAGAGAGGGCCTATTTTGTCATCAAAAACGCGCCTATTCGTGTCCTCTCCAAGATTTTCGCCAGAAAATGGTTACATAGCACCAGACCTTTCCGTAAACCGTGGAGATCAATCGGAAGGATTTCTACACAATTTCATCGTGAACAATGACTGATAGCTTTAATTTTATCGGATTCTTTCCTGTGATTATCACTGAAAATAAATCGTGGGTACACCAATAGCAACGAGTCCCAAGTGTAGTAGTCGGGCAACCTTCTGATGACGTCATCGGAACGTCGTGAACAGTTTTATCGAGCTATTGCAAAAATATAAAGGTACGTACCAAAAACAGAAACTCATGAAATGGTGTTCGGGGATCAAGCAGCATTCTCCAAGTTGTGATCCATCTGTAAAGGTTTTAGTTCACGTCTAAAATCCATGCATGAGGTCGCGCATTCCGACGGTGAGTAATACCCCGCAGCCGCCGTGAGAACGGCTTGCGCTGTAAACTGTAATCCGATGACAATCCGACCGAACAGCAAGACTTTTGACTCACATGAGTCATGTCAGGTCATTTCGCCGCGGTAAAGGCTGCTTTTCCATGTTTTCAGTTAACAGGGGGGTTCACACAACCCCATTTTGAGTGCTCCTCTTCCTTCTTCACCAGCCTACTGATTTTTTCTGCACAAATAAAACGCGCCAAATTAGCATATAAAGGTTAGATACAAACCGGCAAATTCCTGATGTTCCTTTCATAGCTCAGCAGAGCGTCTTGAAGGGGTCAGATTCATAGTTTTCTGAAAATGTTTCCTAGATGGACTGACCACTCTGAAGGGAAATAATGAGTTGTGCATTCCGTGGTTATTACCTAACGGATGCTTTGGACCTCTGGCCAACGCCTCTACCCTGTCCTGACCCCTTCATAACACTCTAACAATCAGCATGCCAATTACATGACATGAGTTTTCAGACTCATGATTTAGACCAGCAGGCTGCAAGGGTGTTCGACCGAAGGTCATACGAATCAAGCTCGCTGCACACTGCTTTCTGGGAGAGGAGGTTTTCAGAGGAGGTCCAACACAAACGGTGCATCCGATTGTCAATTTTCAGCGTATGACTTCGGACAAGTGTGGCAAATGATGGTTTCCCAGCGGGCAAATGCTGGCTGACGCGATCAATGCGATGAATCGTTTATGATTGCAACGATGCCAAACAGATATCACCCTTGCAGATTCTTCAAAAGCTATTTGAGTATTGAACACGGATCTGAGTTCCGTTTGTCGACTTTACCGTAAGTCATGAAGGGTTTTACAACTGTAGTTAAATGCATTCGTACGCACAGAAAGGGACTGTATATTATTTTCTTTTTATGTTTTGTAGCTTGGCCTTCTAGTGAACGAAAATGTTGGAGGGTCCTATATTACAGCGTAACCTTTATTTGTAGAAGCAAAGTCAATTGAACAATTCTGTGTGTGCGTATCTCCTGAAGCAAAGTGGCTTTAATTGAAGTGTTACAAATGTTTCAATAAAAAGGGAACAATAGGAAAGCGGAATGAGGAGAGTCAAGAAAATGAACAATATCCTCCAAGAACTCTTTTCTTTTTCGAAACTTCCAAACAAAGTGAAATAAACCCGTTGTGGTTCTCTATGAGGAAGCGCTAATGGCTCCAGTAAAGGACTTTGATTATGTGAGTGCCGATAAGATATGTATATATGAATGTGGAACCTAATAGCTATCATTAAAGTGGGAGATGATGTTAAATTGTTTTAGGAACCAGTCAATTCTTCCTCGTAAAATACCACAATGGTTTGCTTCCGCTGTTTGGAAGTTTCGGAAAAGAAAAGAGTTCTTGGAGGATATTGTTCTATTTTTGTAGACTCCTCCTCATTCCGCTTTCCTATTGTTCCTTTTTGTTGAAACATTTGTAACGCTAACCAAACCACTTTTTGCTTCGAGACAGACTCCTTTTTACAGAATTGTTCTACTTTTTCTTGATATTACAGCTGTAATATCCCATGCAAGAATTTCTGAACAAAGACCTCTTCATCTCCCCTCTAGATCAGTCCTCTTTCTGTGGTCACAAGAATCACGACTGCAAATATGGTGGGGAAACTATCTTTGGTGAAAAATCACTCGATGTGGCTGACAAGACTGATATGTTTACATGATATTAGCTAAGAAATGAATGATATTCATGATATAAGTTCCACATAATTCATTCATATTGATTGCGTCATTCACATCTAATAGCACTGGTTGTTACTTGCACCTTCCATAAAGTGCTCATACGTACTGAAACGGTCAGCCACGGTGATTTTCTCTCATCAAACTCTGTCAGGGGCCTGACAGGGCTTCTTTAGGCCCCGTGTGTATAGTTGGTCGCCCAGACGTGGTGTTTCAGTCAATGACAATCATGAAAGCCTGCCGGCCTTCAGCCGGATGCAGAATCTTTCCCAGTTCTTCGCTTTTCAAACAGAAACTCAACTTAAAACCCTGACAGTCAGAAACTACCTTCCATTCCATCCCGGACACTTTCACTTCAGTGAAACAAAGTAGTTTTACATACTCATTATTTCGCTTCCGCCGTCCCATTCCTTCGCAGAACAGCCGCTTCGATTCCATGAATCTGATATGAAAAAGCTCTGCTGAGCTGCGAATGGAGACAGTTCTAACAATTTGTTTTTGAATATAGATGCTGATAAGCAAGTACTATTTATTGCAGAAAAAATCAGAAGGCTGGTACAGAAGAATGAGGAGCACTCAAAATGGGGTTGTGTAAAGGAACACCAAATCATGTTATGAAACTGAAAAGTAGCTCTCGCAACAATGACTCACATAACATCTCAAGCTTTCTGCACGCTATGCTTGTCATGGCTATACTTTTACAAAAGCTGTGCAATGTGTTCTCACACTCAAAAAGAAGAACTGAAAAATCCAGCACACTATTTGGAGACAACTATGCAAAGCTCAAGACTCTTGCTGATTTTTTGAGGTGGCGCTGGTATAATTCCCTTCGGATGGTCAGCATCGAGTCTGAGTTCAGTTCTGCTCACTGTAATGAGGTATTCAAACAAATTTTTTCACAACAGCAACGGGGTCCAGGAAATTGACTGCCCTCTATCTGGGTTTCCACTACGTCCTCACACGTCATCAGCCCCAAAGTGCACTTTGGGACTATCCTATACGGGGGTGGGCGGGCAATCAATGATTTTCAGCTGAAAATGGATGGAAAACCTGACAAAGATGCCATGCTGCTATCAATCAGCTGGTTGTTGATGTGTTCTGCAGAATGGTATTTTGATTTATAGCAACAGAGATCGGTGGTTCATTCACTTTCTGAAACAGCCTGAGTGCTTCGTTCAGGATAGTCCCGCACCTTTCACGACGTCCCGATGGCGTCATCAAAAGCCCGAAGCACTTCTCTCGATGTCCCGATTATGTCACTTCAGAAGCCTGAAGCACTTTTGGGATTGTCCTAGATGGGGGCACCCACGATTTTCTCAAGGAAACGAACGTAAACCTGATAAAAGATGCTTGATGCCGCTATCAATCATTGTTGTTGATGAAGTTCTGCAGAAATACTTCGATTGATATGCTTTATAGATCGGTGGTTCATTCCATTTCTGACTGGTTTCCTGAGTGCCTCCCCGTTCAGTAGATCGTCCTACCACGACGTCCCGATACGCTTCATCAAAGTCGTAGCCATCTCTTCACGATGTCCCGATGACGTCATCAGAAAGCCCGAAGCACTTTCGGGACTATCCTAGACGTAACCTGCACGATTTTCTCATGAAAATGCCCGAAAATAAGCACTGATAAAGATGTCAGATGATGCTATCAATCATTGCTGTTGATGTGTCTGCACGAAATACTGGATTGATAGCGTTATTAGATCGGTGGTTCATTCCATTTCTGACTTGAATCCTGAGTGCCCCCTGCTCCAGGGGATAGTCCCGAAGCACTTTTTCACGACGTCCTGATGACGTCGTCAGAAACTCGAAGCACTTTCCACGACGTCCCCGATGACGTCATCAGAAGCCCGAAGCATATTTTTCTTCTACGACGTCCATGACGTCATCAGAAGCCCGGATGACTTCTTCGCCACGTACCGATGACGTCATTAGGGCTCGAAGCACTTTTCCTGATGTCTGATGCTGATGTCATCATTCGGAGCACTTTTCACGACGTCCCGATGACGTCATCAGAAGCCCGAAGTATCTTTGGGACTATCCTATGACGTCATCAAAGCACTTTCCACGATTTTCCTCATGAAAACAGGTAATGGAGAAGCCCTGATAAAAGATGCTTGATACGACGTAACAACGGCGTCGATCAGAAGTTCTGTAGAAATTTCACTGTCCCGATGACGTGATCAGCAGACTGGTGTCATTCATTTCACTGAACTGAGTGCCCCCTGACGTCAGGAGAAGCCCGAAGCCTTTTCACGATTTATCAATCCTGATGACGTCGCCAGAAACTCGAAGCACTTTCCATGACGTCCCGATGACGTCACCAGTAGCCCGGAAGCACTTTCACGACGTCCTCATGACGTCATCAGGAAGCTCGAAGCACTTTTCACACGACGCACCGATGACGTCAGTCACGAAGCCCGAAGCACTTTTCGACGATGTTCTGATGACGTCATCAGAAGCCCGAAGCACTTTTCACGACGTCCTAATGACGTCATCTGAGCTCTGGAGCACTTTCGGCCACGTCCCGATGACGTCACGAAAAAGCCCAAAGCACTTTCCACGAGACGTTCCGATGACGCGTTACCCAGGAGCCCGAAGCACTCTTTCTTCACGACGTCCCCACGACGTCATCAGAAGCCTGAAGCATCTTTATGCAAATCGTCCCGATGACATTTATCAGAAACTTGAAGCACTTCTTCACGACGTCCCGATGACGTCATCAGAAGCCCGAAGCACTTTTCACGACGTCCTGATGACGTCATCAGTAGCCCGAAGCGACTATTCGACGTCCCGGATGACGTCATCAGAAGCCTGGAAGCACTTTTCACGACGTCCCGATTACGCCATCGTAAAGCCTGAAGCACTTTTCGCGATGTCCCCGATGACGTCATCAGGAAGCCTCAGCCATTTTTCACGATGTCCCGATGACTCCATCAGAAGCCCGAAGCACTTTCGCGACGTCCAGATGACGTCATCAGAAGCCCGAAGCACTTTTCACGACGTCCCGATGACGTCATCGCCGAAGCCTGAAGCTTTTTCACGACGTGCCGATGACGCCACCAAAGGCCCGAAGCCCTTTTCACGACGTCCCGATGACGCCGCCGGTAGCCCGGAAGCATCCTTCTCTACCGACGTCCCAATGACGCCTTCACGAAGCCCGAAGCACTTTTCGCGATGTCCGACAGACGTCATCGCCTGAAGCACTTTCACGATGTCCTGATGACGTCATCAGAAGCCCGAAGCTTTTTCACGACGCGTCCCGATAACGTCATCAGAAGCCCGAAGCACTTTTCACGATGTCCCGATGACATGTTTAGAATCCTGAAGCACTTTTCACGACGTGCCGATGACGTCATCAGAAGCCCGAAGCACTTTTCACGACGTCCCAATGACGTCATCAGAAGCCCGAAGCACTTTCCACGATGTCCCGATGACGTAATCAGAAGACCCAAGCACTTTTCACGATGCCCCGATGACGTCAGTAGAAGACTGAAGCACTTTTCACGATGTCCCGATGACGTCATCAGAAGCCCGAAGCACTTTTCACGACGTCCCGATTACGCCTCATCAGAAGCTCCGAAGCACTTTTCACGACGTCCCGGATTACGTCATCAGAAGCCCGAAGCAATTTTCACGACGCTGTCCCGATTACGCCATCAGAAGCCCGGAAGCACTTTTCACGACGTCCTGATTACGTCATCAGAAGCCCGAAGCACTTTCCACGACAGTCCCGATGACGTCATCAGAAGCCCGGAAGCTTTTTTCACGACGTTCCGATGACGTCATAAGAAATCCACTGACCTACAAAATCGATTGCTGGTCTGCCTATACCTCCTACTGAATTTACCCGTTCGCCAAGTTGATTGCCTTCGACCATTGGCTGGCAGTGGCTAATAGCAGCAGCACTGAAAAGCGTGACGGCCTCACGGCCTGCGGCCCACGGCCTACGGCCCACGTTCTATGGCTCACGCCGACAATATCTACGGCGCACACCATGAAAATTTCTTAAGCTTTCGGGCCTTCATAACTTTGTTGTTTGTGAACCGATTTGGCTGAAATTTGACAGCAGATGTCTTCTGGAATCTTTCAATTTATAGATCCAGAGGGAAATCTGAGAAATTTTGTTTCAAAGATTCTACAAACCATTTTATAAAATTATGGTGATCACATAGGCCTAGGTAAAACTGAATCCTTTCAAAGCCGCGGCTGGAGCGATAGATTGTAAGCAATACCAGCCTGCGCCAAAAACGTTTTTGCAACTTTCTACTTTTGGAGACCTCGTCACCGTTATTTTCGACGTTTTCCCGCATGGATTTACGTAAAACCTGGATCGTAATTAGACTAGATGCCTCCGAAACCCTGGGCGTTAGGCCGTAACTGTTTCTCATGTTGTTTGATTTTGCTGTATCAACATTCTATGAAAAAGTGCTAGATGAATCCAGCGAAATTGCGTTAATTTCACTATAACCTCGAGTAAGACTCAGAACATTTGAGAATCCACCTAAATGCGGAGCAGACGTTATCAAGACTCAAGAATAACCCCCAAGGAGAAGTTTCGAGAAAAATTCGAGACGATTATTTTCTAGAGCGTCCTGGAACCAGGGCTGTTATAAGGGTCGAAACCCTGGCGGTCTGAGGTCGCAAAGTGACCGGAAATGGGAGAAAAAAAGAAAATAGGTGGGGTTTGCATGATTAATGACCAAATGAAATTCTCCATTAGTTCAAACCCTTCCAACATTTTCACTCCCAGATTTCGTGGAATTTTTTCATCTCGGGAGGGTGCCGTGAAAATTTTAGAAAATTATGGCACCGTGGTCTGGGGGCCGTAGCTTCGCCGAAAATTGGCGCAACGGCGTGCTAAACCCTGCCTTGAAACTGCTCTAGAGTTATGAAAACATTTTTAGAAGTACACATAACTGCAATGTGTTCCGTTACAAATGGCCAGCTCTATTCAAAAACTGCTTTGCGGAAACTGAACATTTGAACTGAAATCATTGTAGTCACTGCTTTCTTACCGATCTGGGCAGACAACACTATCATTCACCTTTGTTCTTCCTGAAAGCTTACCTCGAAGATCTTTGGTGTACTCATTTTCAACTCGCTCCACACACATCCCTCACACCTCAGGGTGATCGTAAAAGCCTGTGCTATCAATTACACTGGCTGGCAGGAACCAAAACTTTGTTGAAGAAGTAGCCGTGAAGACACTCCGTTGGGATCCACAATGGATGTCAGAAGGAGTTGTGTAATACTTGGTGAAAGAACTGTTTGTATAGCGAAGGAATATGAGTCAGTTCGCCTTCAGTTTTCTACTTTCCTTCTACTTTTACTCTGTACTTTGCTTGCTTTACTACATCAGTGCTCAAACTACCAGGTCTTCTGGCACCACTGTTAAGAATGCTTACGTATGCAATCATCTTTCCTTTTCTACTGATTGACCACATCGCCTACAGGACTCGGAAAATACAAATTGAGCTACTAGATGTGGTTTAAAAATGCAGCTCACCAGAATTCCTGCAGCATATAGCGTAGATCTGGCAGCATCACTACTCCAAGCTGCCTTCACGATCAAAATGAGCAAGAAGATTCTAAATAGTTTCAGGAATTAATATTAAATATATTTGATTTGTTGGAAATGAATATTGAAGATCATTCACCAAGAATTCGTTGGCACTTGAGGTTGTCCAGATTCCTTTATGACATTTTGGTAGATAAGAGGCGTAAAACTCCTCAATAAGCTAATTAACGAGCTTCTGAATAAGTAGGGTCTTCTATATAACATAACATAACATAACATAACATAACATAACATAACATAACATAACATAACATAACATAACATAACATAACATAACATAACATATAACATAAATGAGACATAACATAACATAACTTATAACATAACATAACATGTAACATAACATAACATAACATAACATAAAATAACATAGCATGACATAACATAACAGTTTTACCCTTTGCTGAAGGTACTTGAAAAGTGTTCGCAGCCATGCGACAATGAGAAATTGCTCCTCTCTCAATTCAGGGAAACTGTCAAGGCATCACCGGGATGGGGACTCCTCACATTATGTGCATTGCGGCTAATGTTCGTTCAATAGCGAAAAATGGGATCGCTTTTATCTTTTCTTGCTTCAAAAACTCGTCCCCGATATTGTTGTTCCCTCCTCTTGGTGAAAATCCTTGGCATACAAACCAAGAAGCTTGACTCTAACTCCTACTCATAGGTGGCTGGGGGATCCTATTACGAGGTTCTGCTCAGATGCGACCGTAATGTCAAAAAGGTGGAGGGGTTGCAGAATTGCTTGTGAACCTGGGAATTTTCTCTCCTGTAAGTTAGCTTTTCAAAGAATCCATCTCCAAATCATACGAAATTCCTAGTAGCTGAACTTATAATCAATTTTTCAATCTATTCGTTTCTTATGGTTCTCTATAGAGCTCCCAGCTGCAGTGTAGAAATGACCTTTCAGATGAATAGGGCAATAGGTGATGCTGTTTCTTGTAACCAATCTTGTGACATTATCACTGGTGATTTTAATCTTCCTGACGTCGACTGGTAGAGGTCCTCCTACTGCGAGAAGCTCTGTTTCCAAAGCTTTCATAGAGATGTGCGTCACAAATGAACTTTCACAGCATGTAAAAACGGCTACACTCGGCGGGAATACTCTCGACTTGGATTTTGTGTAATCAAAGGGGCTCATAGGAATTGTCGAGTTTATGCCTCCTATTGGCAACAAAGTGACCACTCCTTCCATTCAATTCTCTCTAGAACTCCTTCTGTCAAAAAAAAACAGAGCCTCCTATCGTATAAAGAGAGACTTCCAAACAGGCTTTGACATGAAACCATTTAAATGCAATTCTGGAAGCTGTCGATTGGTATGGCTCTCTCAATTCAGTGGATACTGTGATTGCGAAGTATGAGTTATTCATTTCTGTATGCTTCATCATTGCATCGATTTCTTATGCGTGCCTTCTACGAAAAATTACCTCTTAAGAACTCTAGACTCCCACCCTCTATTTAGAATCGTCGAGCAAATCCTAAGGTCTCGTGCTTGGGCAGAAGCGAAATCGTTAGGTAATATGAACCAATTGACTCACTTCAAGAACTTGAATGAAAAGTTTAAACAAGAAATTGAGGAAATTCAATGCACAGGTGGAAAAGGAGGTGATATTAGCGTCCGGGAATAAAACTGCATTCTACAGGTTGATGAAGTCAAGGCTACGTGAAAAGCGCACCCCATAACTCAGTTTTTGAATTGACGACGTGAAGCGGTTATAAGAGAGGATTCGGATAAGGCAGAACTATTAGCTGAAATTTTTTCAAAAGTTTATTCTCTTGCTCCACAGAAGAAGACACACAATTCACGAAGGACTTTCTCCTCGGTTCCCTGTTATGGAAGACTCCTGTATGGTACAGAAAAATGGAAAGGCTAGGACCTACTTTCGAAATGGCCTCAGTCCCAATCACTCACGCCCGATGAAGTCCCACTGTACTTTCTTTTCTAAAAACCATTGCCTACATTATTATTGGTACTTTAGAGTATATTTTTAACTTCTCAGTTTTATGGAGGCAAACGTCCCCACTCAGATGGAAATGTTCCTATGTCATCCCTATTCCTAAAAAACCACCGTACACTGGAGCCACTGAATTATAGGCCTGTTAGCTTAACGTCTGATTTTCGCTCGGCTAGTTTTTGAGAAAATCCTGAAAAACGAAGTGTGGATCATCTCCAGAATTTTTTCCATTATACCTTCCAATCTAGCATTGGTTCCAGAAAAGGGATGTCAACTATCACTGCTATAGGTTGAAGTTTTAAAATGACTGGACTAAGCACGTGGATGAATGCAAAGAGCGTGGATGTTGTATTTTCCGATTTTCCGAAAGCTTTCGATAGAGTCCCACATCAAAAATTGATGCTCAAGCTCGAAATGCTCGGAGTTCATCCTAGAATTACATATTGCGTGGCTCCGTTCATTCCTCTCTGATAAGAACTTTTTCTGTCTCGTATGGAAGAACTCGTTTTTCCAAGCTCCAGGCCGGTTCATAGTGGAGTTCCACAGGAGTACAGTGTACTCTCCCTCTAATACTATTCAATATATATATATATATATATATATATATATATATATATATATATATATATATATATATATAGTATATATATATATATATATATATATATATATATGAGTAGTATATATATATATATATATATATATATATATAGCTATATCCTAGCTATATATATATGGCTATACTATATATATATATACTATATATATATACGTTCAGGAATTGTGCGACATAATCTGCGGCCACGATGTAGAGTTTTGTTCATTTGCAGACGACTCTCCAAAATTTACCGTGTTGCAGATAGCCAAGCAGATAACAGCGCGATTCAAGCAGCGATAAATTCTATTACAATAAATGGTCACAAGAGTGGGAGTTTTGTTTCTTTGTCTAAAGATAAAACTGAAGTTTTTTGGCACATAGGGACTCGGAATAGGAACCATGCGTACAATATTCAAGGTACCTCAATTTGCATTAGCGAAGGAGGAAAGAAGTAAGAGACTTCGGATTTCTGCTTACACCAAAATCTCAGTTTCGACAAACACTGTGACAACAGATTCTCTATAAAAGCAAGTAAAATGGTCAACAGCCTTTTTAGAGCTCTTTCAACGCAAAATACCAGTGTTTTGATTCATGCGTATAAGTGCTATGTAAGGCCTATCCTTACATATCCTTACATATAATAATCGCCGTGGTGGTCCTTACATATAATAATCGCAGTGGTGGTGTGTCTGACCACGTGTCTGGCACGTACGACCGTCTGTCTGACCGGGTTTCAAATTTCCCGCAATTTTCAACCCCATCACTCAGAGCACGTTATTGTTTCAGTACACCGAGAAGGTGGCAAAATATGAGTGGGGCTTAGGAGGAGCGCGCACATTATTGAGATTGTGGTGGGACCACCCTGGCTATTGCATATTGAGTCCTTTGAACTTTAATCGTTACTGATCGTGGTGGGACCATCTTAGACGTTGCATATCGGGTCCTTTAAACTTTGTTAGTAACGGATCATGGTGGGACCATCGTAGCTGTTGAATCGACGCGTACGTGTGCGGGGCTCAGGGACAACCAGTACACACTTTGTAAAAGTGGGAGGGGCTTCGGGTCCATCGCGCAAAACGACACGGAAAGTGCGGGGGACTTCGGAATCGACGCGTACAACATGTGCGTGGCTCAGAGACATACAAGAAGCACTTTTTGAAAGTGGGCGGGGTTTTGGGTCCATCGTGTAAAACGACACGGAAAGTGCGCGGGACTTCGGAATCGACGTGTACAACATGTGTGGGGCCCAGAGACAGCCAAGGAGTACTTTGTAAAAGTGAGCGGGGCTTTGGGTCCATCGCGCAAAAACGACACGGAAAGTGCGCGGGACTTCGGAATCTGACGTGTACAACGTATGTGGGGCCCAGAGACAACCAAGAAGTAGCTTTGTAAAGGGGCGGGGCTTCGGGTTCATCGCGTAAAACGACACTGAAAGTGCGCGGGACTTCGGAGATCGACGATGGCCGTACAACGTAATGTGTGGGGCCCAGAGACAACCAAGAAGTACTTTGCACTGTAAAAGTGGGCGGGGCTTCGGGTTCTATCGCGTAAAACGACACCTGAAAGTGCGCAGGGACTTCGGAATCGACGCGCGTACAACATGTGCGGGGCTCAGAGACATGCAAGAAGTACTTTTGAAAGTGGGCGGGGTTTTGGGTCCATCGTGTAAAAACGACACGGAAAGTGCAGGGGGACTTCGGCAATCGACGTGTACAACATGTGCGGGGGCTCAGGGATGCCAACCAAGAAACACTTTCTGAGGGAGTGGGCGGGGGGCTTCGGGTTCATCGCGTAAAACGACACGGAAAGTGCGCGGGACCTTCGGAATCGACGCGTACAACATGTGCGGGGCCAAGAGACATCCAAGAAGTACTTTGTAAAAGTGCGGGAGGGGGCTTCGGGTCCATCGCGCAAAACGACACGGAAAGTGCGTGGGACTTCGGAATCGACGCGTACAACATGTTGCAGTGGCTCAGAGACATACAAGAAGCACTTTTTGAAAGTGGGCGGGGTTTTGGCTCCATCGTGTAAAACGACACGGAAAGTGCGCGGGACTTCGGAATCGACGTGTACAACATGTGTGGGGCCCAGAGACAACCAAGGAGTACTTTGTAAAAGTGAGCGGGGCTTTGGGTCCATCGCGCAAAACGACACGGAAAGTGCGCGGGACTTCGGAATCGACGTGTACAACATGTGTGGGGCCCAGAGACAACCAAGAAGTACTTTGTAAAAGTGGGCGGGGCTTCGGGTTCATCGCGTAAAACGACACTGAAAGTGCGCGGGACTTCGGAATCGACGCGTACAACATGTGCGGGGCTCAGAGACATGCAAGAAGTACTTTTGAAAGTGGGCGGGGTTTTGGGTCCATCGTGTAAAACGACACGGAAAGTGCGGGGGACTTCGGAATTGACGTGTACAACATGTGCGGGGCTCAGGGACAACCAAGAAACACTTTGTGAAAGTGGGCGGGGCTTCGGGTTCATCGCGTAAAACGACACGGAAAGTGCGCGGGACTTCGGAATCGACGCGTACAACATGTGCGGGGCCAAGAGACATCCAAGAAGTACTTTGTGAAAGTGGGCGGGGCTTCGGGTCCATCGCGTAAAACGACACGGCAAGTGCGCGGGACTTCGGAACCAACGCGTAAAAGATGTGCGGGGCCCAGAGACATCCAAAGAAGTACTTTTGTGAAAGTGGGCGGGCTTTGGGTCTATCGCGTAAAACGACACCGGAACGTGCGCGCGGGACTTCGGAATCGATGCGTACAACATATGCGGGGCCCGGGGACAACCATCACACACTTTGTGAAAAGGGGGGGGGCTTCGGGTTCATCGCGTAACACGACACGGAAAGTGCGCGGGACTTCGGAATCGATGCGTACAACATATGCGGGGCCCGGGGACAACCATCACACACTTTGTGAAAAGGGGGCTTCGGGTCTATCGCGTAAAAACGACACAGGAAAGTGCGCGGGACTTGGGAATCGACGCGGTACAACATGTGCGGGAGACCAAGAAGACATCCAAGAAGTACTTTGTGAAAGTGGGCGGGCTTTGGGTCTATAGCGTAAAAACGACACGGAACGTGCGCGGGACTTCGGAATCGATGCGTACAACATATGCGGGGCCCGGGGACAACCATCACACACTTTGTGAAAAGGGGCTTTCGGGTTCATCGCGTAACACGACACGGAAAGTGCGCGGGACTTCGGAATCGATGCGTACAACATGTGCGGGGCCCGGGGACAACCATTACACACTTTGTGAAAAGGGGGGGGGCTTCGGGTTCATCGCGTAAAACGACACGGAAAGTGCGCGGGACTTGGGAATCGACGCGTACAACATGTGCGGGGCTCAGGGACAACCAAGAAACACTTTGTGAATGTGGGCGGGGCTTCGGGTTTATCGCGTAAAACGACACGGAAAGTGAGCGGGACTTCGGAATCGACGCTTACAACATGTGCGGGGCCCGAGGACAACCATTACACACTTTGAGAAAAGGGGCGGGGCTTCGGGTTCATCGCGTAAAACGACACGGAAAGTGCGCGGGACTTCGAAATCGACGCGTACAACATATGCGGGGCCCGGGGACAACCATCACACATTTTGTGAAAAGGGGGGGGGGGTTCGGGTCCATCGCGTAAAACGACACGGAAAGTTCGTGGGACTTCGGAATCGACGCGTACAACAAGTGCGGGGCTCAGGGACAACCAAGAAACACTTTGTGATAGTTGGCGGGGCTTCGGGTCCATCGCGTAAAACGACCCGGAAAGTTCGTGGGACTTCGGAATCGACGCGTACAACAAGTGCGGGGCTCAGGGACAACCATTACACACTTTGTGAAAAGGTGCGGGGCTTCGGGTTCATTGCGTAAAACGACACGGAAAGTGCGCGGGACTTCGGAATCGACGCGTACAACATGTGCGGGGCCCAGAGACATCCAAGAAGTACTTTGCGAAAGTGAGTGGGTGCTCAAGATTCTTCGCATATTGTTGTGCTGTGTATTGCGCCTTTCATTTTAAACGTACATTTTACCTATTGTTGTGAAACCTACATAGTGGTTGCGTATTGCGTCCTATAAACTTTCATGGCGGCAGTTCATTGTGGGACCCACGTAGAATGCTGTGGTTAATGGTTATTCGAGGGAGGCTAGCAAAGCCAGTCCTTCGTTAGGCATAGCCAAAAGAATGCTACATGAAGTGATCGTCTTTCAGATTGGCGATGTCATACGAATGCTACACGCGGTTTTTCGGGGAAGGGCGGTGAAGCCAGTCTTCAGGTTGGCGAAGACAAACGATTGCTACCCGTGGTTAATGGGGAAAGGCCGGGAAAGGAGGGCAATTGTTGGGCAAAGCCAAACGAGAGCAACATGCGGTTTGTGGGGGGGGGGGGGAGGGAAGCCGGCGGCAAAGCGTGTCTACCGTCCGGAGCAGCCGAACGAATGCTGTGCGTGGGTAATGGAGAAAGGCCGAGGAAACCAGCTCACCTGCTACCCGTGGTTGATGGTGGAAGGCCCGGGAAAGGAGGTCAATTGTTGGCCGAAGCCAAATGAGTGCTACATGCGGTTGATGGGGGGCAGTAAAGCCAGTGTTTCGGTTAACGAAGACAAACTATTGCTGCCCGTGGTTTATGGTGGAAGGCCCGTGGAAAGGAGGTCAATTGTTGGGCGAAGCCAAACGAGTGCTATATGTGGTTGATGGGACACCCCATCAACCACACTGGCGGCACAGCCTTCTATCGTTCCGCAAACCCAAACGAACGCAACATGCGGTTGGTGGGGGGATGGGGAGAGCGGACGGCAAAGTCGGTTTATTGTTCGGAGAAGCCAAACCAATGCTGCACATCGCCGATGGAGGAAGGCCAGCCAAGTCGGCCTTCCGTTTGTCGAAGCCTATCCACCAGCGGTTAACCGGCGTCAGGAAAACTTAATCGCAGCACGGATGCTTGGAGTAAAACCAAACTGATCATAATGTTTTCTAGCAGAACCGTTCTACAGCAACAGAATTGTTGTCTCACTCTTTGTTAAATCGTTTTGTTAGGCCATCTAGAACAGGCCGGCGAAGCCGGCCACCGAACCGGCGAAGCCGGTTAGCCAGCGGCGCTGGGCGGCGTTAGCCGCCTGGCGCAGCTGGTAATGGAATATGGTACACCAGTGTTTAGCCCATACAAGCGGAAAAGCATAGAAAAGTTACAAAGAGTGCAAAATGGTTTTACAAGAAAATTGATGATAAGATCGTTAGGGTTTCTTTATGAGCAAATACCTTCGAGCAAAGAAAGGAATGAAAACATTGGGTTGCGAAGCCTTTCGAAGAGGAGGAAATTGTTCGATCTTCTTTTGCTTCATAAAATTCTCCACGGCCAGTGTGGTCTCCGATCTGCGAACCTCTTCACAGAGAGGACTTCATTCATTAGAGGGGGTACATGCAAGCTACAACTGAAAAGAGCCAGGCTAGACTGTAGGCGTTACTTCTTTATTAATAGAACAGTGCCATTGTTTGAAAGACTCTGCAGAACATCCGCAATTCCTTTTAGCCGCAACTTCTCCAAAAAGCTCATTCTTAGTAGTTTCACATGCTGATGCTTGCCTATACTGATCTCGCTGCCCATTTCAACTTCTCGTGTTTATGTGATTTCAGTTGTTATTAGCTGGTTTCAATTAAGCTACTCTTACTCCTTTCACATAAGTTAATCTTATGTAATAAACATACAAACATACATACATACATAACATAAGATAAGATAAGATAAGATAACATAACATAACATGACATAACATAACATAACATATCATAACATAACATAACACAACATAACATAGCATAACATAACATAACATAACATAACATAACATAACATAACATATATAACATAATGTAACATAACATAACATAACATAACATAACATAACATGACATAACATAACATAACATAACATTACATAACATAACATAGCATAACATAACATAACATTACATAACATAACATAGCATAACATAACATAACATAGCATAACATAACATAACATAACACACAACATAGCATATCATAACATAACATAACACAACATAACATAACATAACATAACATAACATAACATAACATAACATAACATAACATAACATAACATAACATAACATAACACAACATAACATAACATAACAAATCATAACATAACATAGCATAAAATAACATAACACAACATAACATAACATATCATAACATAACATAGCATAACATAACATAACATAACATATCATAACATAACATAGCATAACATAACATAACACAACATAACATAACATAGCATAACATAACATAACACAACATAACATAACATAACATAGCATAGCATAACATAACAAAACATAACATAACATAGCCTGGCATAGCATAGCATAACGTAACATAACATAACATAACATATCATAACATAACATAGCATAACATAACATAACACAACATAACATAACATATCATAACATAACATAGCATAACATAACATAACACAACATAACATATCATAACATAACATAGCATAACATAACATAGCATAACATAACATAACATAACATATCATAACATAACATAGCATAACATAACATAACACAGCATAACATAACATATCATAACATAACATAGCATAACATAACATAACACAACATAACATATCATAACATAACATAGCATAACATAACATAACATAACATAGCTTAACATAAAATGACATAACATAACAGACTGCCAACCTGGTTGATCTTTCCACTGTTGAGTCATCCGTTCGATAAGGTTCTCTGTTGGTTGGAGCTGTAGTGAGCGCAGACAGTTTCCAATCTATATTTTGTGACAAGTTGTGTAAATTAGCTTGAAGAACATAAATAAAAGACTAGAAAACCTTCACCGATGAGTGGATAATAAACCGGTTCTTACTAGGAAATCTCGCTATTCGTGTGTATGGACCTTTGGGTCCATACACAATATTTTATAACCATCTATCCTTTTGCTGACCCAATAATAGAAAAACATTGTTATAAGCATTTTTTGCAATGAAAATACATGCACATTCGCAGTGATGAGATCAAACCCCCGACTGCCTCGTATCCCTACTTGTTGCTCAACTAGCCGCCGGCGGTGTGGGACGAGATAGCTGTGAAGACTTTGACAACACCAACTAAGTTCAGAGAGAACGTAGAACTCAGGTAGCTTTAAAGTGTACTAGAAGCAGCGCAAAAAGTTGGTGTTGCCTTCCAAAAATGGTTTGGAATGGTTCACTGGTGTATGAAAAAAAAAGAGTTTTTGTTGTGAATCTCGTTTTTTTAGACGGCGTTCGCGACCTTGTTGGTACACTTAAAATTGAGTTAGAAAGCTCATGTTTGAAGAGGAGGCTGGAAATAGATGCAGGTCGTCCCTTATCCAATTGGAGCTTGATACCTTAACTTTGAAGGGTACCTAAAAATCTTGGGTATACATACTGAATTAGCCGTGGATCACGAAAACTTCATGGGCGTACTATGTACGTCTGTGAAGGCCAGGGTCTGTGGATGGATCTGCAGCTAATTAACATAGGGCATTGGGTATAAGTACTTAACTTGTCAGATTTCGTACTCACGACGCTTTGATCGATCGATAATCATTATCATCGATTTTCGCGCATATTGCACGAAATGCGGCGAGGAGTGGTGATTGTTGATGGGTATGGGTCTCATGGTGGAGGAATTTTGTAACCAAACATAAACGATTCATGCCAATCAATAATATAGATTCTTGCCTGTTGCACAAACTGCTGCAATGATTGTTGGTTGTTGATGACTCTTAGCCCTTGTTTAGAAAATTCTTCTTATCATGCAAATCGAGTGTTCATTTTCAACAATATCGATTTTTCACCTGTTACAAAGAATGCGGCGACGAGTGGTGTTTTTATTATGGTTGTGGGTCACAAGTTTTAAAATTATACTCGTACTACAATATCGTCTGTTGGGGGTTTCATCTCTCCCAACTGAAAACAGTTGAGCAAAATTCAAGTCGGAAAGGGAACCTTCAGAAAAAAATGTATGAGAATTTCAAATTCAGCTTCTTGGCAAAAGTAATGATTAGGCAGTGCCATTTGAAAGTTAAAAAAAAAGCTTGAAAATATCTTGAAATATCCTAAAAGTGGTTTGGAGTAAAATAGCCTGAAGTAATAAAAAAGCTAAGAAATGAAGTGCAATAACTAAAGGGATTGGATTTTTACAGCTTCTCCGTTGAACTTATCGAAGCAAAATCAAAAGCGCAACGGAAGCATTAAGCCTTTTGTGAAAGCTGTAATAAGGGAATCAGCATAGATCAAGCTAGGTGAACGCAGGGCTCCAACCCATATCGTGCTTGGCTTTTCTCTACAGTAAGTTTAACGGAGAAGCTATGCAGAATACGATCCCTTCGTCCGTCAGTACTTCTCGATAGTTGGTATGTATGATTGACCGCCAAATCGTATGTTTCACTTCATCTCCTACACTCTTTTTATCACTTCGTAGACAATTTTACGCCAGATCATTTTTTAAGATATTTCAAAATAATTAAGTTTTTAAACTTTTAAATGGCATTGCCAGACCGCTACTTTGGGAAGGAAGCTCAATTTCCAGAAATTTCTGTATATTTTATTTATTTTATTTATTTATACTGTCGTTGCTTCGACTGTCGCTCACCAACAACTGAAAAACAAGGGATAGGAACTCGAGAAAAACACAAATGTCATAGAAAAACTCAGCGCAAAAAATCAACAGCGGGCGCAAGATCATTGCTTCTTCCCCAAATTTTCCGGAGGACGACCCTAGTTAAAGTTTGGAGCCGGTAATGGTAAGAGAGGGGGTAGTAATAAAGAGAACATATATGTATGAATACCTATGGTTTGTATCTGATCTCTACAAAGCCATGTTGAAGCTATTATCATGCTATCTTTGAAGCGGAACGGCTGTTTATCCGTTTCTACCACTACATTTTCTTATGAACAACAGCTCGGCTTCTATGATAGAGATAGATATGAGATCACAAAGGTAGTCACTATAACCAGTAAAAACTTGCTAGCTTAGGGTTCGTTGCAGGATCCAATAACAGAATCAAAAAGAGCATGTCCGACGACCACGCAACTACCGCAGATTGCTCAACAACCCATGCATGACTAGCGAGGCTCCCTGGTTAGAAATGGTCCTAAACTTCTGAAACCCTGATCTGTTCTGACGCTAGTAATCCAAACTATGTACAGACAAGGTGACAAAGAAGGGGGAACAAAATGTCGTTTAAAGTGTGTCCGAATGAGAATGGCGGCTCATGCGGCCGGCATTAGCTTGGCAGGCGGCCGTCACACGATCGCCGCTCTCGGACGAGCATCGAAGGCGTCCCCACGGCCGTCGACTACGAACGGGGCCGGCGCCGGCTGGCGGCAAACACTGCGCCGATCAATCAGCTCTGCAGAAGGAGAGAGGGTTGCCGCCGTTCAGAAACCAACACTCGTACGAGAAGCGGCCCATGCGACGGCCGCCTGCCAATCACGCCGGCCGCTTGAGCAGCCATTCTCATTCCATTTACACTTTACCTGTGATGCGGCAATTTTCGAGTCGCCCTTGGTGTCGTAGAACTGGAAAGCCTCCTCTATATCCTCCATCTAAATTTAAACATCATTCCTGGGTTGGTACAATGGTTCGATGTTCATAGGTGCGTTGAAGAATATTAACATGCGTCCGAAGGGGGAAGGATGCCTGTTTCAACAAGGCCAAATAGTGGCGCGGTGTGATTGGAAACAGTCGTAGTTGAAGAGCACGTCCACGGAAAATTCAGTACTTCGTCTTCCTTCATGAACTTCACCTCCTAACCACGCTCTAGGAACTCTCTAGTCTGCTCTCGATTTTGGTTATCACCAGCAGCGGAGATGTGGTCCTCGACGAAACATACTGCGCTTCTCTGGGCCAGATTCCGGTCCATAATTGCGTGTCGACACGCTCTGCAGCCGCGCGCTTTCGAATCGGAAGAGTTTCCAGCGCCACAGCCACCAGATCTACCATTTGACTCTAGGTGGGTTTTGAAAACTGGATACTAAACAAAATTGGAGAAAACTGTATAAAAAAGCTACAACGAGTCGGCTTTGGCGCTGGAAACTCGACTCACTCCAGCGCGTGCGACCGCAAAAAACGTGTCAGAGGACGCAACTGCGGACCGGAATTGAAACTCAGAGAAGCACACTGACCGGTGATAATTATGTTTTTAGACCAAAGAGCGACACCGCTGAAAGAAAGCGAAACCGAGAGCCTACTAGAGATGCCCCACGGCTTGCGCCTCAAATAGGCTGAGTAATGGGAAGAACCGCCTCCGACAACAGACAAGGAAAAAGAAGTAGAAAACGAACAGGAAGAGCCTGTCTGCGTCCGTATGTAACCCACACGGTCGATCTTAGCCTTCAGCAAGTAGGCCTTCAAGTGTTCGAAAACTGGTCAGAAATTCATTTCAAATTCAAACTCATAGAATTCATTTGACGCGTGATGGAATCTTAAAGAACATAATCGATTTCTGCTGTGGGTCTTCAGATGCTACTCGACACAGCCTCTTCATTATACCTTTCAACCACATAGCGTGCAGTCAGGGTCGTGGCACAGAGGGTAGCGTCTAGCCTCACACCCGGTAGGGGAGCGGTTCGATTTTCTTTGGAGCAATTTTCGCATTTTATCAGAGCTATGGTTTTCAAGATTCGGGAACATTTCTGAATGAGTATTCCTCATTCCAGACGCTTAACAAACCTTTTGAGTTCAGCTAAGTTAAGAATATTGTCTGAGAACAGGGTTATGGTCGGAGTTCTTCCGTTGAGTGGAAAAATAACACTGGGTAGAGCGAAGCCCACGTTTTAATGCCCTATGGAGACATAGATGCGATTTTGGGCGCGAAGCCATAATTTAAGAATATGGCCAACCGCATCTGAAAATGCACCCAAAATTTTACGAACACTTGCGTTGCTACAACGCGCGGAAAACCAAGTCCTCCAATGTTGAAAATAAATGCAAAATGCTCTGAGCAGAACGAAACTTTTAATTTAAAAAGTGCACTAGACGAAAAATACCGTGCGGTACCGATTGCCACAAAGCCATAAAAAACTCTACAATTTTAATTTGAGAGTTCAGAACCCAAAGTCGAGTCACCGAATCATGTAGCAATGCAACTTATATCATAATTTTATGCCCTTGGGGCAATCGGTACCGCACGGTGTTTGGAGTTTACTAAAAAGTGTTACATGTGACAAAAGTGTGAAGTTTCTTCACACGACTGGAGGATCATAGAATTTCCCAATAGGAAGATCTTATTACAAAGTGGTTCCTTACTTTGTGGAGACGCTTGCCAACGGGATGCTGGACTCTGAAAGGGACAATGTTGATTATGAGCAATATCGATCGCTTTTTATCCGTAAGGCGGCGTTCATAGTTCTTTCGCAGCGCGACACGACGCGACTTTATAATTGGCCTACATTTCGACGTCGCGTCGAGTCATCGCTAGGAGCTTGTAGCGGAGTGGCGCGATTGACGGATTTGACGCACAAACGATGAAGTCGAATTGCGTTGCATTAAAGAGCGACGCAACGATCGTCGCGCGAAGACAAGCTCGCTGATGGCTTTCTTCAAGTTATTTTCATAAACACATCCAAATCACACAATGAAAACAATAGAATGGGCGTTTTTGAGATTACTTGTTTTCAAACAAACACGAAAGAACTGTTGCGAACTTCAGTTAAAAATTTTTGTAGGTTGCTTAAGCGAAGCTGAGCACATACTCTATCGAGCGTAATCGCCCAGGGTTTGCACGGCGTTCATTCTTGGATTCCTACGCGACGCGATTTTCGCAAAACCATCGCGTCGCCTCGCGGAAGCTCTGAACGCCGCCTAACGGAGCCTCCCTTCCCGCTCGACAGGCACGCCCCCAGTTTACCCCATCCAGAAATTAACGATACATTGATTGCAAGTCACAGGTAGGGATGAGCATTCGCTCACTGCCTTAGTGGGGACCATACCGGTTACAGGTTCATCGGCCCTGAGTGCCAGATCAAATCCAGTGATATGTTTCATGGCAACACCTTAGGTTCACGGTATGTAGTATTCTTTAGTGCTTAGTAATTCCACCTGGATCAAAGCTCAGTCATGAGACCTGAATTGTTGGCCAGATTTTCATCGAACTTAGATGGTCCCTCACCTTCCCTTCAGGAATGTGCGAAAAGATTTCGGACACAAAAAAAACCGCAAAATTAAAATTCTTGTGTCAAGAACAATTTTTTTGGTAGAGATGAGTCAACTGAAGGTCAGAAGATTCCCGGTTTTTTTCTGTATTGAGTTTTCGAAAAAAAAACCAAAAAGAAAACCCGAAAAATAAAAAAATTCAAAAAAGTATATTTTGCAGCGTAGTATAGTATCTCAATCAAAAATTTCAGAATCAAAAAATTTCGTTTTTCGGTTTCTGGAAATTTTTCGTTTCCTCTGATTTACCTCCTCACACACAAACACTCAAATTTCCTGAGCCCAAGAGAGTGCACTCTTGAATAGAGGAATGCATTGCGAATTTGAGTAATCTGAGCATTCATCAAACATCTAACTCAATCTGCATAAATAAATAACTCAAGAAGAGAATCTGGATCTATAGGATCTGGATCTATGTCATTAAAAATCCCTGAGCTATTTATAGAGAAAATCGAAGACAAAAACATTATGTATAAGCTAATACATGTATAAGTATGACCCTCGTACTGTTACGCGATTTATTAGAAGACAGAATTTGGAAGAAATATCCTAAAAAAAAAGTAAATAATAGGCAGCTGTCAGTCAAAATTACAAAGTGGAAATTATTGTTGTGTGAAGAGGCGCGATGGATAGCCTTTCAGGGAAGACTATGTGAGCGTCCGTGGACGAGTCATCGGCGCGGAGCATGGGAATGAAATCGAAATTCGTTTGACTCATTGCAACATTTACGAATATGAGTATGACGTCATCAGAAACCATGTACAGCATGGATTAACACAACAGCTGCAAAGTGGACCTATCGGTCTGAGCGCTTCAAAATTACGGACAGGCAACTTTGTTGCCCCCTAGTTGGGAGTGAACGATGGTGAAGTGAACAAAACGAAAGGTAAGGAGGAGACTTACCCAAATAATCCATGCATAAGGGGAATAGAATCTTGAGGATAAACTTTGTTAACAAAAAGTATGTAACTCACCATGAGGGGATGGCCGGTGGGAAGGAATGACGGGTGTGAGTGGGTCATAGGGCGTTGATCGGTCTGCGCGTCTGCTCTAGCACCACTCTATCACGCCAGACAATCAATCCGCATGATCTACAGCAGACATATAAGGCGCTCGCACTGGCTATGAGGGCTCGACTCGACGCAGGACACCCCCTCCTCATTTCCTCCCTCAGTTCTCTAGTTTCTCCGTAGGTTGGTAGGTTAATAGGGTAGCTTGTTCTATAAGACCTGAATTTTTGTCTAATAAATTTTCCTCGAACTTAGACGGCCTCTTACCATCACTCCAGGAATGTTCGAAACCCTTTGGTTCTTCTAGCGGGTTCATATTCCTGTCTCAAGTAGGCAGTCGGTACTCCGGGAGAGTTCCCGTCGATATATCGACTCTAACAGCCGACTCCGGAACTTTCCCGTGATATCGGCGGCCTACGTTGATTTGGGGGCCAAGCTGGTGAAAAGATCTTGCCCATTTCACTTTTCCCCACCACTATCACATTATGGGTCTTCTGGCACTGTTGCCCTCTCACTTTCGTTACAGATTCACATGTGCATCGACACTGATCGGTTGTATGCAGGTCAACTCCCGGGCTCGTACTGAAACTCCTCAGTACTTCAGGCTCAGTCACAGAAGAAATTGCATTAGCTCGGAGGTGAACATCCCGACGTTTGGGGGTGAGACGATGAAAAAGTCGCGCGCAGGACAGTATTTCAAGTACTAGCCAAGAGGTGCAAAACGAGGAATAACAGAAAGCACCATCAGCCGAGAGGAACAATTCAAAAGTCAGCAGACGTTCCAACCAATGGCGATAGCAGTACGGTCTCTCATCCTTTGCAGCAGCAATTTCAGTCAATGCCATTTCCGTATCAACCTCAATGGATGATGGCTTCTACATCAGAACGGTCGAATAATGGATGGAATTCAAGGGGACGTGAATATCGGAATCGTTTTACCCCAGGCGCTTCTAGAATAGGCTACTAGGGTAGAGTAGGATGTGTAGCGATTGGAAATTCGTGTGGTTTTTTGTTGTTGTTGATTTTGTTGTAAATTAAATGTAAAAAAAGCCCAATTTTTATTGTTCTGTTCTGGGATCTCACCCAAGCGGCGAGGTCGCCGCTTCCTAGAGAGAGGGATGTTAACAAAAAGTAGGTAACTCACCGTGAGGGGATGGCCGGTGGGAAGGGATGACGGGTGTGAGCGGTCATAGGGCGTTGATCGGTCTGCGCGTCTGCTCTAGCACCACTCTATCGCGCCAGACAATCAATCGCATGATCTACAGCAGACATATAAGGCGCTCGCACTGGCTATGGGGGCTCGACTCGACGCAGAACACCCCCCCCCTCTCTGTTCCTCCCTCGTTCTCTGTTTCTTCGTAGGCTAGTAGGTTAATAGGGTAGTTTGTTTGTAAGTTCTTGTCTAATAAATTTTTCCTAACTTGCCTCTCACCATCACTCCAGGGTTCGAAACCCTTCGGTTCTTCTAGCGGGTTTCATATTTTCTCAAGTAGGCAGTCGGTACTCCGGGAGAGTTCCCGTCGATATATCGACTCTAACAGCCGACTCCGGAACTTTCCCGTGATATCGGCGGCCTATGTTGATTCCTCCTGCTGAGCCCCATGAGTGCGATTCTTCGACACTCCAGGCCTTATGAAGGTTTCCGAAGTCCAGAACATGTGCAAAGGATTGCAACATCAAAATAAGTCTACTCAAGGGAAAGTTTGCAAGACTTCCGAATTCATATGCACAAAAGCTGCCCTTCTCCAAGTCAATTCGATACTCTATGCGTCTCTCAACTCGCCAACGATTACGGAAACGGCCTTTTCTTGGAATGAAAACGAGCGGTTGACATCGCCTCATTCTAGCGCTTTTTGACACGACCTATAGCATTCTAGTGGCTCGGTAATATTCCATGTCGGATTACGTTCAATATAATGGGTAAATGAGAAGTAAATCTTGTTTTGTGTTATGTTATGTAATGTTATGCTCTGTTATGTTATGTTATGTTATGTTATGTTATGTTATGTTATGTTATGTTATGTTATGTTATGTTATGTTATGTTATGTTATGTTATGTTATATGTATATATGTTATGTTATGCTGCGACCCACGTTCGTTACCTTTATAATATGTTATATGTTTTATGTTATACATATGTGATATCTTATATGGTTTATGTTATATAATATATGTTTTGTTTTATTATATATGTTATACGTTATACCATGCGTATCAGAACTAAAAAGGCATCTTATTTTCTAAAGATACTGAAACTCACAGTTTGTTGTAAGATGAGCCTAGTACAATAACGAAGTATCCTCCTCACACAAACTCAAACATAATAATAATCTACCCTTTGGGTTTCAGCATGGACAGCTCTTTAGAGTTCTTCAATTTCTTCTTTTATCAAAACTATAAAAGCATCATGGGGATAACTGCGATTCTAGAAGATATGTCTAATTTCAATCCTCCATCTTCATTGAAGTATGGCATACTTTTACCTGCTCCTTTTATACGTGGTCTGATACTTACTCCCGTAGAAGAGGCCCATATGGAAGTGGTGACGTTTGAAGGTGCTCACCCCAACACAGGAGATTGCGCATATCCGAGCTGTACATTCACTGATGTCGAAACATACTGTCGTTCTCTGTTACAAATTCCGGTCCGCACTTGCGGACTACGACTATTGCACCATGTGACTCGGGTTAATCGTGCTGGGAGAAGGGTGAATCGTGCCGGGACCAAGTGGTTCCAGCACGATTAACACGTGTCGCATGGTGCAGTAGCCGTAGTCTGCAAATGCTAACCGGAACTATAGCCGGAATTAGGCCCAAAGAACTACAGTATCTGCGTTCTTTCTCGTGCATATAGGAAGAAACATAAAGGTGGAATGTTGGGAAAGGTAATTCTCTGAGAGAAAAGGATGATTGTTGGTTGATTGTCGAAAAACAAGAGCAACTTCGCAGAGGTCCTAAACGTTTTGTAGTGAAATTGTCCCTAGACGCCCATCTCGAGGTCTGTAAAACATAACGAAAACATTTTAAGAGACTTCAAGAGAGCTGGCTGCTTCAATATAAGGACGACTCGAACGCACCTTACATGAAGTAACCCTCCTGCTGAATCGATGAAGGTGTGCATCTTAAAACCTGTTCTCGTTCTGGTAATAACTCAACACATTTCCGATAAAAGATTATCTGTTTCGGCAGGAGACGTCGACTAACTTCTTCCTTCTGGAGAGAAGTTCGTGGGCGTCCACTCACAGATATTCTGTTGTCGAAAATGTGTTGGGTTCTTAAAGGCAGCATACACACTCGTTAACGTGATTGAGATAACTACGGAAATAGAATGGTATGGCCCCAGATTACAACGCCTACGCATTTTGAAGTGTAATAAAACGACCCAAAATGCCGCTACATGGAGTTAAGTTGGCCCCGCCCTGTATTTTCCCGCCCCCTGTATTTGCCTTTTCCTGCCACAGCGCATGGTTTGCTGGGCCATCATCACCGTCAGTACTAATGGTGGAATGCCTAACAAGTGAACCACACACGTCACTGACCGCGAAGGGTGCCCAACAACCCTGCGTTGGAGGAAAAAAAGAACAAATGGAAAAATAATACAGCGCGGGAACCAACTGCAACCCAGAGTGCTGTAGCATTCGTGGAGTCGTTTTTGGCTACTTCAAAGATACGTAGGCTTCATATTATAAACCATGCAGTTCGATGCACATTGTTATCCCAACCACATGCACGAGCATGTATGCTTCCTTCAACAAAACTAGAGCAGGTTCGAAGATACGCATCTTCACCAATTGTGTAGCTATGTTACTTCTGGTAAGGTGCGTTCGAGTCATCCTAATAAACTCTCGAATTGAAGCAGTCAGTTTTCCTGTAGCCTCTGGAGATGTTTTCGGTACGTTTGACAGTGCTCGAGATGGGTGTCTGCATGGATGTCAGGGATTACGGCTAGAGAACGTTGTTGACCTCCGCGAAGCTGCTCGTGTTACTACACAAATCAACCACCAATCATTCTCTTCTGCCCGAAAAAATCCTTTCTATTAATTCCACCTTTACGTCTCTGCTTAGATTCACGCGGGAAACTCCAAATATGCTTCGACATCACTAAAGGAACAGCTCTAATGTTCACAACCTCCTGTGTTGCAGTGTCTACCTTCAAGTGCCATTTCCATATGGGCTTTTAATGTTGTAGTGGACACCAATCCACGTGGAATAGTAGCAGGTAGAAGCAAGACTTACTTCGGAGATCAATGGAGGACTGCAATTGGACATATCGCCAAGAATCGTGGCTATCCCCGTCGTGCCTTTAAAGTTTCAATACGAGGGGAAAATGAAAAACTCTATAAAACTGTCCATGCCGAGACCTAAGGGGTAAGCTATGATTATGTTTGAGTTATCGTCCATCACTGGATGAGGGATCGCCGCGACGCTGCTTAGCGGGAAAAATTGCGCGCGGGAAAACAAAGGGAGAGTGGCTATTGATGAGTGGCTACAATTTTCCCGCTAAGCAGCATTGCGGCGATCCCTCATCCAGTGACTGACATTAGCTGGAGGAGAATACTTCTTTATTGTACTCATCTCACAACAAGCTGTGAGTTTCACGTACCTTTAGAGAATAGGGTGCCTTTATAGTTTTGATACGCACTGTATGTTATATATTACATGTAAGTATATGTTATATGACATATGTTGAATGTTATATGCTCACGCAATATGCTCATTTTACTGATTAATGGACGGAGGCTGCGATGGTAGATCACTTGCGCGAATCGAAACTCCATTCCCCACTGAGGCCGCCAACCCCACACGGTGACTTCAGCCTGGTCCATGCGTCAGACGTTAAAAATGTGAAAACGGAAACTCCTATGTTGAATGTTATATGTTTTATTTTATATGTCATATGTTATATTTTATATCTTACTCCATGCTTAATTGTGTTGTACTATGCAGAGTATGTTGTGGGGGTGTGTACCATCGGCCACTGGATGAGGCAAATCGCACACGACACGCTGCTTGGCAGGAGAAATTGTCGCGATCATTACACTCCTTCGTTTTCCCGCGCGCAATTTTTCCCGCCAACCAGAGTCGCTTCGATCCCTTATCCAGTGATGGACGATATACAAGTCTGTTGGTACCTGCTCGTCGGTGCCCCTGCTTCTACTAGAACCCAGCAGACGTTTGAGTGTACACAGGGAACGTTCGAGCGATACCATAAAACGTGCACAACTATATCGCGAAAGTATCCCCACACATTGCATAAAGGTGTCGCCGTCCGGCACACCAAGACCTCTGGTCCATAACATCTTAGGATCCGTACGTAGGGAGTTCATGGAGTCTTTGATCACAAGCCACAGTTTCGTCACCCTGAACTGTCGATCGCTGTCGAGTGATATCCAAAAAACTGCGCTATCCAGACTTCTGAGCTATTTCCATGCATCGTTTGCTGCTTTGCAGGAAACCCGTCTCAAGGATAGACCCGTCATCAGCGTCGAAGAGTACACCATCTACTGCGGTAACGCTGACGATAGGAGAGTTGGAGGCTGTGCAATAGCTGTAAGGAAGAATTTTAATGGCATGGTCAAGGAGTTCGGCTCAACGTCGTGCCGGAATGCATTCGTACGACTGCGGGATCACAGAGGATTCAATCTGTGGATAGTGAGTGCTCATGCGCCCACTGAAACCGCCGAATACAATTCGAAGGATGCGTTTGTTGAGGAACTCAATACGTTGCTGGCCAGGATACTTTGTCAACATGCTGTTGTTGTGGGGATTGACGCAAATGCGAAGATGGGACTTGATCAGGAATCCAAAGTACTCGGTAAATGGTTCTGCAGTGGAGCAAACATCGGACAGCTGGCTCACCGCCTTGTCAGCGAATTTTGTGAAGGCAGTGGTCTGATTATTGCATCGACATTCAAGAGGAATCATTGCCGCCATCAACTTACGTGGCGAAGGGACCAGCCCAGCTATCTCCAGAAGAGCAGCGGAAGCGGAAGATGACAACTTTGAAACTACATCTTGACTATGTCCTGACGAGGAATATTCCAGTATCGGACATTCGAAAATCTAGAGCTGTGTGGGATGTCGCATTCGATTCCGGATCACCGTCCTGTTCTGTTGAACTTCACTGCGAGGATTCGCCAAGAGGCTTAAAGCGAGGGCTCAGCCTCTCCAGAGGATTATTGCATGACAAATCTCACCAGAGAGATGAAAGAGTGTAGAAGGAATTTTCCGACAACGCGTTTCTATTCACATCGGAGTACGGACTAAGAAGAAACTTTGCGACGCGGACTCTTTTGTCAAGTGCATCCAGGACGCTTCGAAAGAGGCACTCGCGGTTGCTGCAACCTGAAGAAGTCCGCCACCGTGTCAGAAGAAACAACATCTACCTACCTACAACAGAGTATGTGCTCTCGAACTGCAGGAAACTTCGTGGAGGAGAAGCGTCTGAGGAGGAAGTTGCGTCGGCAGCTTCAAAGTGACCGCGAACGAGAGTGGATGTGTAGAGCTAAGGAGTTCGAGAAGGCTTGGGAGGAGAAGAATCCGAGGAAAGCCTACACGTTGTTACGAGAGTATAGCGGGAAGATGAAAAGATGTTCTCTTGTCTCGAACACTACCAATGGAGTTGCAGTTGGTGATGCGACGCTGCCAATATAGAAGGATTACTTCAGTTCACTACTGAATCGTCCAGCGCCATGAGTACCTGAGCTCCGGCATTTTCAGAGAGCACATTACGATGTCAGTGAGGAACCGTCAACTGAGTCTGAAGTTTTGGATTGTGTCCGGAAAATGAAGAATGGAAAGGCAGGTGGAGATGAAAACATCACTGCTGAAATGCTGAAAGCTCTTCCTCCGTCTGGGATTCGTGAAATGACCAATACCATCCGTGCTATATGGATGAGCGAAAGGATACCCAATTTGTGGAGACATGCGATCATCGTACCTCTTCTCAAGAAGCTATCCGTCACGGATCCTAAGAACTACAGAAGAATCTCTCTACTTCGTGTCGTGTACAAGGTTTTAAAACGTATCAGTCTCGAGCGACTTACCAAACATCGTGTAAGAACGACCAGAGATAAGCAAAGCCAGTTTTGACCTGGAAGATCGACCATCGCCTAAGTGTTCATCGTGAGAAAGTAACTGAATCGAGGCAGCGGTATTCGAAGCCATTACAGCTTGCTTTTGGACTTTGAAGGCGCGTTCCGACTCTCCCCTCATCGTGATCGATTGCTCAATGCTCTGCGAGCAGATGGAGTCCCGCAAAAGTATGTTCGGTTAATAGGGGACATGAATAAAGGAACAAAAACAGCAGTTCGTACACCTGTCGGATTTACGTCAGCTTTCGAGGTGAAAGCAGGAGTAAGGCAAGGAGCCGTAGAAGGACCGTTTCTTTTCAACTTCGAAGTTGGTGACATCATGCGTAGAGTTGCAGAACAGTTTCCTGCGGATGTGATCCTAACACCATCAGGACGCTCCCTTGTTGACCTGGAGTACGCCGGCGACATCGTGTTATTCGCTAAAAACAACGCAAAACTGCAAAGGATTGTGAACCTCGTTTCGAAGTATGCCGCAGCCTATGGACTTCGTCTTCGTCCCGACAAATGCAAGCAAATGTGGGTCTCTCAGAGGCCTTGAACGGGAGTTTGTGTGGACGGACAACGTATCGAACTGGTGAACGATTTCTGTTATTTGGGCTGTTTGCTGAAGAACGATGGTAGTTATGCAGCGGATATCCGACAACGATGTGCGAAAGCTACGTTTGCATTGAATTACTCTAACCAAGTGTTTGTGGTCTACCACCGGCTGCGAACGAAGGGTCAAGTTGCGCGTCTACCTATCTGCTGTTCACCCTATCATGATGTACCGGATCCGGAGACGTGGGCAGCACCGAAAACGCCAGATGGAAAGGTTGGATTGCACGGAGAGGGGCTTCTTTAGGCGTTTGCTTGGTTATTTCTGGCCATGCGTGTATGCCATAACGAAGACCTTTCCAAGGAAATCGACGCAGTACATCAACGCTTCGACTGAGGAAGACAGCATCTTCTAACGCCATCTCAAGCTTTAACAATGGAAGGTCCACTTCGACTGCTCGGGCATATACTAAGAAGAACGCCGGATCGTCTTGTACAACACGCTTGAAGAATGCTTCCAAATCCCGTCTGAAAACGGCCACCTGGGCGTAGGCTGAAGTTCTGGACGGATGTGGTTAAAGAGGATTTGAAGTCACTCGGCATCGAAAAGAGACAGTTCAGTGGCGCGATGTTTCGTTTTGCAGGAAATGTAATAATGACAGATGGATGGAATGTGTCCAAATTGTGGCTGAAGACCGTGAAAAATGGACACGGCTGACTACTGGGACAAAGTAGGGACGGCACACCTCAGTGAAGATGCGGAATGACCGCGTCAGGCGGGCCAACCTGATTAAGTCAAGTAAGTCAAATTATGTCCCACATCGCCGATGTTAAAGTACCTCTAGATCGCTAATAGTACGGCCACGACAGTCGTATCTCCTCTGATAGTGCCTCTGAGTCACAGAATCCTGCTGAGCTAATGTTGAGAGTTGGTTCAGTAGGAGCGTACCATGTCGCGCTGTCGGTGTACGAAGCCGCACTTATGCTGCGTAGATCTGAACAAAGCGCTCTACGTACAGTGTCGTGATGTGTGGGGTCCCAGAACTGCGTGATGCAGTGTCAGTCTCGATTACTATTTTGGATACTCTATTTGGGGTTTTTGAAGATATTTCGAGATATATATACCTTTTAAACAACCAGCCAGGGAACTGTGTATCAATCCTGTTGAATCCTTGGGCTGGAAACGACGTTATTGTCGGGGAAGACCTAACGGAAATTTAGTTTCCAGGCTTTACGATTGTTTTTAAATTTCGTTAGTCGTTATCGTTGCTGGGCGTCGTAATCCTGGATAATTTGAAGTGCGTTACTGAATTGTTTAGTCGTTAGTCGTAATTACGCATATCCCTGCTGGGCTTACGGGCGCTCATTCGGCTTGTTCAACATTTGCCCTCTGAGAGCAGCTGTTCCTAAGAATAAAGATTATTGCAAAGGCATCGAAATTTACGACCGATACTCACCTGTAGCCTGAACGCAATGGCTGCCGAAATATCGCATTATGTTTTCTGAAGCGAACAATGTCCGGAAACTTTAACAATCGTATGAAACACCTTAATAAGTGGTTGAAGACAGCATTGAGCATGCACGGAATCAACATAGGTCGAAGAGCAACATTGCCAGGACCATCACATGGCAAAAACACTTCCACGAGCTTGGTAAAGGCGTCATCCCTCAGATCTGGCAACGTTTAATTGAAGCATTTGAAGGGGCGCAACGATTTCATACACGATTTGTTACTACGCGGACTCTGATCTTCACCCATCCCTAACTTCATTTGTTATTGATCTGCGATGAAATTCTGTTTTTTTAATCGAAATTGTTTACGCACTTGATATTTGCAGTGTTGACAACTGTGGACGATATCTCCCCTAGTACGGGAACTTTTCCGGCCCTTCTGCATGACAATTGGGGGCACAAACAGAAACCAACTATGGCAGATTTTCAGAAAAAAATTCTAAGGGTGCGGTCACCTGCAAGTTTTAAAAACTGGTGCATTGTACACAGGTGAGTCAAGTTTGAGAATGGTATGATGGTTTTATTGCTGTAACTGCAGTTTATGTACCCTTCTACGTCGCAGTGCACGTCTATCAGAACATGTTTGAAAACACCGCATAGGATGCTGAGGCGCTATCGCACACGTTCTTGGCTCCGGGCGAGATTGAACCAGCCCATATTCCCTTTCCGGGGTAAGCGCTCTATGCAGACTGCACCACCGTAGCCCCAGCGCCGCTCTCACCAACTGCTCGGTACCACTTCACTGAAGCAATCATCCTTTCACCCGTCTTCAGTGAAACAGGAATACCGTCAGAGACTATCTAACAGTCGTAGACCTGTAACAAAGGATGATGCCCTAGTTAAGTCTTACACGATTTCTTGGATCGTGAAATTTTTGCTGTAACTGCAGTTCAACGGTAGGCAGTAATGCTCATAGTATGTTTACATAAGGCACCTGTAACCTGAGTTGATCGCAAAAAAGCTTCCCTCCCGGGTTTGAGCAAAAGTTGAACCAGCATATGAAACTAGGTCCGGGAGCGCCTATCGCACTGTACCACCCTAGCCCCAGCGCCGCTTCACTAACTGCTCGGTAAATCTTACCGGGAAGCACGTCTAAACAAAGACAGAAGGTGAAGATAATACCCAAAAGCAGCCCTTTGGTGAAAAATGATTCCCAGAATGTGGATACCCTCACAGAGAGAACTTTGTTCAACAACAAAGGCCCGTAACAGTAATCACGCAAGTTCCACTCCAGCAGGATCATCATTCTCTTCTGGGCAAAGCTTATCGTTCACGCGTTATGAAACGATTCAGACCCAAGGGCTCCGGCGGGTATAGTCCGAAATACATCGGCTGCCAAGTACATATTAAAGTTAAAGGCAGTGTCAACAATGGAAGTCATGTTTCTCTGTTTTACCGCCTATCTTTGGGAGATGATTAGGTCCCATGCTGGAGTCCAGTATGACGTCCTCGCAGGTACAACTTCTGGGCATTATTCCTCTACGTCCCTCAAGAATTGAGTCACTAAGGATCGACCAACATGGTGTCCAGTTGCCCGTAGGCTTGCAACTTCCGTCTTTTGCAGCCGATGTATGTCCGAAGCTGACCTGAGTAAAGAGAGAAGTTGCGAATGAACATTGAAAACGGGGCTTTTTGATCGGAAACCATCAGCTGAATTATTTGGTCTCGAGTGTCTTCATTCGTTGGCACTTAGGGGCCGATATGGGGAACGGGGGCGGTTCTGGGACCTGCAATCGCTTGTTTGCAGCTGCGGTACACGCTAGTCATGTGTCCTGCCGTTCCTTGCGATACTGGAAGCCTAGGTCAGATTCTGCGCTATCATTTCACAGGTAAAGTCAGAACATGAGCTTGGACTGGCGTGATTCCCAAGCATATGCGATTTTGCAGGGTTCATCCGACTTTCCGGAGTCAGGCTCTGGAACTGGTATCCTACATTGAGGACGTTGTAAAGGATAGTAGATCTTGTGATCCCTGGGCGAGGGTCAAACCACCATGAATATACAGACAGCAGCGGTCTTACCACTACACCATCCAGTTCAAGTAACTAACATAGCGAGATCGCTGGCTTTCACGTGTGGACCGTAGGAAACTGTCACAATGAATGCCAGTGCAGGTGATGTTGTTTGACTCGCAAAACATCTGTGGACTAGTATAATTCTCCATGGGTTCGGCCTAGCTGGGGCAGTGAAGTAATCATTCGGTAGGGTTCGAAGTGATCGTTTTCTTTTAGTTTTTTTTCAGAATTTCCATGCCGCATTAGCTCTTTTGAGAAAAGCAGAAAAAAGACTAAAATGGGCCGAAAGCGGAAAATTCCGCTACATCCAGGTTTCATGCGACAATATTTCGGATACGTGAGCAATGACGGACCTTTGAATTGAAGGTCAGATTGACGCTCAAAATGATATGAATTTTTGAATGAATTCGAAGGGTTACACTGAAGACTGTTAAAGATTGCTAGGTAAACGAAAACACGCGGAGCAAATATCGACTGAATTCCCACTTGAGGTTGGTTCGTTCCAATATTGGCCCAGAAGTGCACGAGTTGGACCACACGCATTGGCTGAAAAAGTGTGAGTAAACTTGTTGGGATAACTGACGCCAGTGTACCTGCAATGACCCTCTTGAACGCTTGGAACGACGTTGTGAAAGTAAAATGAGCGAAATGACACGTCAATCGAGCATTGAACATTTGTGAATTGAGGGCAGAGCCCGTATCGATGGGTGGAGAAAGGATGATTTGTGTTCTCAATAGACGGCTCAAATACGGTCATTGCAAACTCGTGCCAAGCTGGCAGCGATCCGCAATAATCCCCATATAAGCTGAGATATTTCAAAAGCATGAGCCGACCTTCATGTAATCCGTACAGGCTCGTCCCCTTCCAATGGTTATTGACCTTGTTTTCAGCCGGATGGATTTGGATGAATTATCGATCGTTTGGCGTTGTTCCTTTATTTCCGGACTGTTTACTAAAACAATTAATTAACACTCCTCGGGAGAGGATTGCGAAATCTCGAAAAGAAATACAGGCCGTGGACAACTCGTCCTTAAAGTCTTGGCACACCAGAAAGTCTGAAGGCCTCGTCCAGCCGTAACCCTGCTCATAGGGGTTTGCGGGGCACGCAATTCAGCGAAATCGGTACTGCTGAGCCGCCGGGGCGGGGGCAAAGATCCCACCTGCGAAGCTCGGAATCCTGGGGCAGCGGCTGCCCCGAGTCTGCCGTGATGAAACGTTTCGGCACGATGATGTAGATAACCAACTGCGGCTGTCACTTTCCTCGACACCTAATATTTCGGCTTCTCGACATCGCAGCGCGGTAAAATCGATGACACGATCGATATGGCTCATAGCAAATTTTTCCATCGCCAGCCGTCAACTAGTTCCTTTTCCTCAGTTTTCATCTCTCCTTCTCTCTTTTTCGTTCTCTTTTCTTTTCTGGTATTCATCTAACCATTTTCGTGATAATAGGGATTGATATGTAGAAGTATGTTTGGGCTCAAGACCCTTTTTCAGGTTTCGGTACTGATTCGGGCGGAAGATATAGTGACAGCCTTGAAGTTCCATCAGCTGAACCACCTCCGTTTTGGAAAAACAACTCCCGCTTTTTGTTTGGGCTGGTGTGTAGTTTAGTTGTTTTTTTTTTGCTTTCGCATCTCTAATGGAAACTCCTTTCGGCCAGCATGGCCTTCCCGAACAAAATATACTTTTCTAGAATTATTTTCAGGTGTGTAGTCCAATAGCCTAAAATAACTCTAAAAAAATTATTGGCGTTTTCAAAGCCTCGTAGCAAGATAAGGGTGCCCATCAGAAATTTTTTGGATGTTTTGGACGAAATTTCCGTATTTTTCCCCAAACTTGTGTGTTGTGGTAATCTAGGGTATTGAACACGCATCAGAGTTCCGCTTGTCGAGAAATTCAGAGGTGCACTGTAGGATACGGTACGTACCATGCTACGTACTGGCAAATCCTACCTCAATAATTTGGAAATCGGCAAATGAACATCATATTCGTATACAGCACCCCGAATACCTGCTGCACAGAATTTTTCAATCAAATCTGAGACTTTGACCAAATTGGCGTATGCCCACAATAATCTGCCGTAACCTACCTATGAAAAACCACCGTATATCCACCGTGACCTATAAGCTATTAAAATCGGTAAACTGGAGATGCATGGAGATGTAGCATGCTTTCGGAATGAATTTGCGGTTTGAAGATTATGATTCTCTGATTAATAAGATTCACTAGTATCACATCATCGTTGCTAGGTTATGATTTTTTTCCGTACTAGGTTGCAATTAGGATATCCGGTTCTGTTTGTTATTTTTCCCTGTTATAGTTGCGTAATCTCATATGGTTATCTCGACACCTGTTTTTCACTTTCAATTCCTCATACTGGTGGTGTGAATGTCTTTTCTATTAGCTCCTTTCCTGTGAAGATTATGGGTTTTCATGGAATTGTAATCTCTTTTGTTTTTAGCGAATTAGGGGCCGTTTATACTCTCCGCCGCCGAGAGGCTGGCAAAGTGCAATTCTACAATATCAATCGTGCCGCGCCGCGTTATCAATATTGCAGAAATGCACTGTGCCGCGCCGCTTGATCATGGAGTATAAACGACCCCTAGCTGTTATCTGCCATGATCCTGCCCATAGCTGTGGGATTTTTCCCTATTCTGATCTTGAATGTGGTCAGTTATGCTCCAAATACATTGTGAGGATCTATTATTCTCTCATCACTTTGTTTAAGATTAACAATTGCTATAGTTTTTAAAGTTGTTTCGATATAACTTGCTGCTCTCGTAGAGGCTCTCCCGCTGCTGTACTAATTGTGGTGCGCGCGAAGCGCGCACCAGATTTGGCTTTAACTCACCCATGCGCAACTCTGCGATTCCGAAATCAGCGTTTAGAATAACTGTGGAGATGCGGTTATTTCTTCATTGGAAAGAGCGTAAAAAGTTGGTGTGTGTGCCAGAAAATTGTTTGGAGTGGTATCTTGGCACTCGAGAAAAATGGAGAAAACCACGTGGTTTTGGTCGAAAAACTGTTAATCTCCTTTTTTTTCAGACGGCGTTCACGATCTTGTGTAACCAGTTCAAATTGAGCTAGGAAGTTAGTTTTTTTGGCAGGAGGCTGGAAATGGATGCAGCTAGCTCCTATTCAATTTGTAAGTTGAAAGCTCAATTTTTGCGGACCCTCAAAATTGAGGGTCAAGACGGTGTAAAAACATGTAAACATGTTATTGTAAACCATCCGACCTTCACTGAACTTAAAAAAATGAACTAATGAAAATCAAAACAGCTAACTGATAGGCTTCCTCCCAAGATTGTAGACTTTGATCAATATACTTTATAAAGTTCGATAACTGTTCAAAAAATGGTCCGGAATGGTTACCTGAGATTCGAGAAAAATTGTCAAAACCACGTGATTTTGGTCGAAAAAATGGTTCATCTCCTTTTTTTTCAGTTGGCGTACACGATCTTGTTGGAACACTTATCGTTGAGCTAGAAAGCTCATTTTTGGCCAGAAAGTTGGTTATGATTGCACCTAGCTCCTGTCAAAATTTGAAGTTTGTAGCTCAATTTTTGTGGAACCTCAAAATTGAGGGTCAAGAAAGACAAAAACACGTAAACATGTTATTATAAACCATCCGACGTTTACTCATTCGTAAAAATGAACTAATGAAATAAACACCGTCACTGATAGGCATTTGTTTATGATTGAACGCTTCAATCAATGCGGCGGGATCTTGGAAGTACTTTTTGGAACGCCGCACGGTGTGAATCAGAAGAAATCCACAGAACGCCTTAAATAGTGTGCGGAACCCCCAGTAGGGGTGCGCAAGACGCTGTAGAAAGTGTGCGGACCCCAGTAGGAGTGCGCAGAACGCCGTAGAAAGCGTGTGGACCCAAATAACAGTGCTCGGACGCCGTAGAAAATGTGTGGGATCCAAACATAACGGTGCGTAGGACGCGCCGTAGAAATGTGTGGACCCAAATAACAGCAGCGTCGGACGCCGTAGAAAGTGTGTGGGACCCAATGAGGAGCATAGTCGGACGCCGTAGAAAGGTGTGTGGGACCCAAATAACAGCAGCGTCGGACGCCGTAGAAAGTGTGCGGGACCCAAATGGGTGTGCGCAGTACGCCGTAGAAAGTGTACGCGACCCAAATGAAAGTACGTTGGACGCCATAAAAACTGTGAGGTGACCAAGTGGAAGTGAGCAAGACGCCGTGAAAGTTTGCGGGATCCAAATACATTCACGCCCATGCCGACAATTTTTTCCGCAGGGCTACCGTAATCATTCTTGAACAAAACATGATAACGAACGATAACACACGCTCATAACATGCGGGGTATAAAGGGAGAGGAGCGGTATGCAGTCATTCACACACCGCCTTCGAGAAGCCACTGGGAAGTGGCTGAGGAGGTCGAAATTGTGCAAAGATGATGGTTGGCTATAACGATGTGCTCATATCCAGGCTGACACTTGGAAAATTTCCGCTGAAGGAGGGTTACGGGTAGCCCTGCGGAAAAATGATCGGCATGAGCGTGCTTAGACCCAAATGGGTGTGTGCGCAGAACGCTGCGCAGAAAGTGTGTGGACTCAAATGAGAGTGCGTCGGACGCCGTAGACAGTGTGAGGAACCCAAATGGTGTGCGCAGAACGCCGTAGAAAGTGTGCAGGACTCAAATGAGAGTGCCGGACGCCGAAGACAGTGAGGGACCCAAATGGGTGCGTGCGCAGAACGCCGTAGAAAGTGTGTGGGACCCAAATAACAGTGCAGATGTCGGACGCCGTAGAAAGTGTGTGGGACCCAAATTAGAGTATGCGTCGGACGCCGTAGAAAGTGTGTGGGACCCAAATGAGAAAGCGTAGGACGCCGTAGAAAATGTGTGGGACCCAAATGAGTGCATAGGACGCCGTAGAAAATGTGTGGGACCCAATAACAGCAGTGCGTCGGACGCCGTAGAAAGTGTGTGGGACCCAAATGAGAGTGCGTCGGACGCCGTAGAAAATGTGTGGGACCCAACAACAGTGCGTCTGACGCCGAAGAAAGTGTGCGGACTCAAATGAGAGTGCACCGGACGCCGTTAGAAAGTGTGCGGGACCCAAATGAGAGCAGGCGCCGGACGCCGTAGAAAGTGTGCAGGACCCAATGAGGGTGCGCCGGACGCCGTAGAAAGTGTGCGGGAACCAAATGAGAGTACGCCGGACGCCGTAGAAAGTGTGTGGGAACCAAATGAGAGCGATAGCCGGACGCCGTAGAAAGTGTGTGGACCTAAATGAGAAGGAGCCGCACGCCGTAGAAAGTGTGTGGGTCTAAATTGAAAGTGCGCTGACGCCGTATGAAAGTGTGCGTGACCCAAATGAGAGTGTGTGCCGGACGCCGTAGAAAGTGTGCGGGACCCAAATGAAGTGTGCGCAGAATGCCGTAGAAAGTGTGTGGGACCCAAATAACAGTGCGTGCCGGACGCCGTAGAAAGTGTGTGACCAAATGAGTGTGTACTTGCCAGGACGCCGTAGAAAGTGTGTGGGACCTAACAGTGAAGGTCGGACGCCGTAGAAAGTGTGTGGGACCCAAATGAGTGTGTGTGCCGGACGCCGTCAGAAAGTGCGGTGGACCCAAATGAGTGTGCGCAGAATGCCGTAGAAAGTGTGTGGGACCCAATAACAGTGCGCCGGACGCCGTAGAAAGTGTGCGGACCCAAATGAGTGTGCGCAGAATGCCGTAGAAAGTGTGTGGGACCCAAATAACAGCAGCGCCGGACGCCGTAGAAAGTGTGCGGGACCAAATGAGAGTGCGCAGGACGCCGTAGAAAGTGTGTGGACCCAAATAACAGTGCAGCGTCGGACGCCGTAATGAAAGTGTGTGGGACATTGGCTAAATGAGTGTGCGCAGGACGCCGTAGAAAGTGTGCGGGAACCCAAATGGAGAGTACGCCGGACGCTGTGGAAAGTGCGCGGGACCTAAATGAGAGTGCGCCGGATGCGCCGTAGAAAGTGTGTGCGGGACTTAAATAAGAGTACGCCGGACGCCCTAGAAAGGGTGCAGGACCCAAGAATGAGAGTGTGTCGGATGCCGTAGAAAGTGTGCGGGTCTGTAAATTGAGAGTCTTGCCGGACGCCGTAGAAAGTGTGTGGGACCCAAATGAGGAGTGCTGCGCTGGACGCCGTAGAAAGTGTGCGGGACCCAAAATGAGTGTGCGCAGACGCCGTAGAAAGTGTGTGCAAGGACCAGGCACAACGCTGCGTGCGGACGCCGTAGAAAGTGTGCGGACCAAAATGAGAGTGCGTGCAGGACGCCGTAGAAAGTGTGTGGGACCCAAATAACAGTGCGTCGGACGCCGTAGAAAAGTGTGTGGACCCAAATGGGTGCGCGCAGAACGCCGTGTAGAAAGTGTGTGTGGGACCCAACAGTGTGCCGGACCCAGGTGTAGAAACCGTGTGGGACCTAAATGAGAGTGCGCAGGACGCCGTAGAAAGTGTGTGTGGGACCCAAAACGAAGTGTCGGCACGCCGTAGAAAGTGTGTAGGGACCCAAATAAGAGTGAGCAGGACGCCGTAGAAAGTGTGTGGGACCCAAATGAACAGCATGCCGGACGCCCGTAGCAGCGGACGCCAAGCAGTGTCAGGACGCCGTGGAAAGTGTGCAGGACCCAAATGACAGTGCGCCGGACCGCCTCAGAAATTGTGTGGGACCAACATAGCAGTGCGTCGGACGCCGTGGAAAGTGTTCTGGGACCCAAATGGGTGCGCAGAATGCCGTAGAAATTGTGTGGGACCCAAATAACAGTGCGTCGGACGCCGTAGAAAGTGTTGGGACCCAAATGGGTGCGCGCAGGAACGCCGTAGAAAGTGTGGGACCCAAATAACAGTGCGCAGACGCCGTAGAAACTGTGTGGGACCCAAATGAGAGTGCGCAGGACGCCGTAGAAAGTGTGTGGACCCAAATGAGAAAGCGTCGGAACGCCGTAGAAAGTGTGTGTGGGACCCAAATAACAGTGCGCCGGACGCCGTAGAATGTGTGTGCGGGACCCAAATAACAGTGCGTCGGACGCCGTAGAAAGTGTGGGACCCGTAAAAAGTGAGCAGGACGCCGTAAGAGATGTGTGGGACCACAGCGCCGGACGCGCTCAGAAAGTGTGTGGGACCCAAATAGCAGTGCGTCGGACGCCGTGGAAAGTGTTCGGGACCTAAAATGGGTGCGCGAAGAACGCCGCAGAAAGTGTGCAGACATCAGTGGGAGCGTGCAGGACGTCATAGATGGGGGGGAAGAGGGCAGGGCATCCAGTGGGTTTGCTTTGGAATTAACACCACCAGGTGAGCATAAACCATGTTAGAAAGGTAGAAATCTTTAGGAAAAATAAATGAAATTTAAAGCTCTGAAAGTTTAGGTTCTGGCAAAAATAAAAGATTTGGTATGGCCATTTTTTCGAAAAATTAGAAACATACTGTAGTTAAAAGTGGGAAGGTAAAGAAAAATGAAAAAGTTTTGAAATATTCCTGAGAACGATTTGGCGTAGAATAATTTAGATTTTTGGGAAATCCTTAGTGAAAATAGTTGAAAGTATGATTTGGCAGTCGAGTTTGAACCGACCCATTGATAAAGAGTTGTGCAAAATGAGAGATCGCATTGTATAAGCTTATCCGTAGAGACATATCGAAGCGAAATCACACGTGATAAGGCAAGGCAGTAAAAGCTCGTTCGGGGAGGCTGGAATGCCGCGGTCTTCACGTATTAATGGTGAAGTAAAATCAACTGTTTCTTAAATATCACGCGTGATTTTGCTTTGATATGTTCTACGGATAAGCTTATACAATGCGAGCTCTCATTTTGCACAACTCTTATCAATGGTTGGTTCAAACTCGACTGCCAAATCATACTTTCAACTATTTCACTACATTTCCCGAAAATCGAATTATTCTACGCCAAATCGTTCTCAGGAATATTTCAAAACTTTTTTCATTTTTCTTTACCTTCCCCTTTTAACTGAGTATATTTCTAATTTTTTGAAAATATGGCCATGCCAAATCTTTATTTTTGCCAGGAACCTAAACTTTCAGGAATGAACTAATGAAGATGAACACGGTTACTGATAAGCTTCCTCCCAAGATTGTGCCCTGCTCGAGACGGTTGGTGTGAATCGAATTTGAGGAGCCCGCAGGACGCCGCAGAAAGTGCGCGGCTCCCAATGGGAGTGCGCGGGACGCCACAAAAAATGTGCGGGCCAGCTTGGTAGGGAGTCACGCAGGGATGCCGTAGAAAGTGTGCGGAGACCATAGTGGGAGTGCGCAGGACCTTACCGCAGCGAATAGTGCTGGGCCCCCGGTCAGAATGTGCGCAAGTTTACACCGTAGAAAGTGTGCGGGAACTCCCCAGGTGTGGAAATGCGCAGGATGCGCTTAGAAAGTCTACGTGACTCCAGTGGGGGGTGCGCAGTACGCCGCAGAAAGAGTGCGGGCCCTCAGTGGGAGTGTGCAGGACACCGTCAGAGTGTGCAGGGACCACAGTGGGAGTGCAGTGGAGTACGCCGCAGAAAGAGTGCGGGCCCCTTGGTGAAATGCGCAGTATGCCGTAGAAAGTGTGCGGGACCATAGTGATGAAGTGCTGCAGGACGCCGCAGAAAGAGTGCGGGCCCCAGTGGGAATGCGCAGGACGCCGTAGAAAGTGTGCGGGAACCCCGCTGGGGAGTGTCAGGACGATGTAGAAAGAAGTGCGGGACTTACCGTGGGTGTGCGCAGGACGCCGCATAGAAAATGTATGCGGGACCCCAGTAGGAGTGCGCAGGACGCCGCAGAAAGTGTGCGTGAACCCCAGCGGGAAGGCGCAGGACGCCGTAGAAAGTGTGCGGGACCATTATAAGTAGTGGAGTGCTCAGGACGCCGCAGAAAGTGTGCGGGAGCTTCTGGTGGGAGTGCGCAGGACGCCGCAGAAAGAGCTGCGGGCCTCGGTAGGAATGCGCAGGACGCCGTAGAAGTAGCCATGGTAAGGGTTACCCAGTGGGAGTACACACCTACGGGATCCCGTAGAAAGTGTACGAGAATTTACCACTGGTGGTGCGCAAGGACTCCGTAGAAAGTGTGGGACTCCAAAGAGAGAGAGAGTGCAGGACCCTGTTGAGAAAGTGTGCAAAGGGCACTCCCCACTGGGGGTGCCAGGACGATGTTAGAGGGTGTGGGACTACCATGGGTGTGCGCGGGACGCCGTAGAAATGTGCGGGACCCAGTGGGAGGTGGCGCAGGACGCCGCAGATAGTGTGCGGGACCCCCAGGTGGGGAGTGCGCAGGACGCCGTAGAAAGTGTGCGGGACCACAGTGGGAGTGCGAGGTACGCCGCAGAAAGAGTGTGGGCCTCAGGTGGGATTGTTGCAGGACGCCGTAGAAAGTGTGCGGGACCATAGTGGGAGTGCGCAGGACTGCCGTAGAAAGAGTGCGAGCCCCCGGTGGGAATGCGCAGGACTCACACAGAGAAGTGCAGGTGACCCCGATTGATAGTGCGGTGCAGGACCAAGCTAGAAAGTGTACGGGACTCTAGAGAGTGTGCAGGACCCCGTTGAAAGTGTGAACCCGGGGCCCCACTGGGAAAGCCAGGACGATGTAGAAAGTGTGCCAGGACTTACTGTGGAGTGCGCAGGACGCCTAGCAAAGTGCACGGGACCCATATGGAAGTGCGCCGAACGCCTAATAATTATGAAATCCCTTTCAGGTTTTCGGAACTCTACCAAAGTGAAATGACCGGAAGGTCAAAAACAACCGGAATGTCCGTATTTGCGGGTTCTAAAAATTGAAACAAGTTTCTGCTCCAAACCCTGTCTTGAGAATGTTATTTGCCGCGCTGAACACTGGTAGCGTTTCGCGCACCAGATTGGCTTTAACTCGCCCACGCGCAACTCTGCGATTACAAAACCGGCGTTCGGGTGACTGCGGAAATGCAGTTTTTTCTCCATTGGGAAGAGCGTAAAAAGTGTGTTGGGTATACCATCAAAAAATGGTTTGGAACAGTTTCTTGGCACTCAAGAAAATTAGAGAAACCACGTGATTTTTGGTCGAAAAAAGTGTTAATCTCCTCTTTTTCAGACGGCGTTCACGATCTTGTTGGACTACTTAAAATTGAGCTAGGAAGCTAATTTTTTTGCTAGAGAGGCTGGAAAATGGATGCAGCTAGCTCTCAATTCAATTTTGAGTTAAAAGCTCAAATTTAGCGGAACCTCGAAGGTGAGGGTCAAGACGGGTAAAAACATGTAAACATGTTATTGTAAAGCTACATCCGACGTTCACTGAACTTTGAAAATGAACTAATGAAAAACAACACAGCTAATGATGATGACTTTCAGCCCAAGATTGTTCTCTTTTTGAGACGGTTAGTGGAAAATAGGATTTGAGGAGTGCGCAGGAAGCCGCAGAAAGTATGCGGGCCCCACTGGAAGTGTGTGCATGAAGTAGCAAAACGTGTACGGGGTCTCAGTAGGAATGCGAGAGTCGTTTTTATGGTTGCGGGTCACAATTTTCAGGAGTTAGACAACACCAATTCGTACCGGTTTTATTATCTGCGTGAAAGCTAGAAGCTGTCATAGAGAGGTTTCGGCCTCTCCAAAATGGGAATCGCTTTAAGCAAAAATCGGCCGTCAAAAAGGGAACGCTTTGGGAAAAATACATGAAATTTCTTAGAAGTTTAGCTTCCTGGCAAAAGTAATGATTTGGCGATGCTAAAGAGTAATCCACAATGCCATAGAATCTGGAAAATAAAAAATAAAAAAATAACGTCTTGAAATAATATCTTTTAAAAATGATTTGACACAAAATGACTTGACTTAACTCGGTTGGCTTTCGCCTGACGCGGTGCATTCCACATCTTCACCGAGGTGTGCCGTCCTAGTAATTAAACCGTGTCCATTTTTCAGCGGTCTTCAGCCACAATTTGAACACATATCTCCATCCAGCTGTCAAAGTCGTCATTCCATTTCCTGCGAAACGAAACATCGCGCCTGAACTGTTCTTTCGATGCCGAGTGACTTTAAATCCTCTTTAACCACATCCGTCCTAGAACTTTCGCCTACGCCCAGGTGGCCGTTTCCGCAGACAGGATTTGGAAGCCTTTAAAGCGTGTTAAATGCGAGACGATCCGGCGTTCTTCTTGAGTATATGCCTGAGCAGTCGAAGTCGACTTTCCATTGCATGCTGGCTGAGATGGCGTTAGGAGATGCTGGCACCTCCCTCGTGTCAAACGTTGATGTACTGCGCGTCGATTTCGCGTAAAGGTCTTCGTTTTGGCATACACGCGGCCAGAAATATCCAAGCAAACGCCTCCAAAAAGCTTCCCTCTCCGTGCAATCCAACCTTTCCATCTGCGTTTTCGGTGCTGCCCACGTCTCTCCAGATCCGTAACATCATGATAGGGCGGAATAGCGGATAGGTATGAGCGCGCAACTTGACTTTCCTTCGCGATGGTGGTAGACCACAAACACTTAGTTAGAGAATTGAATGCAGACGTAGCTTTCGCACATCGTTGGTCAGATATCCACAGCTGCATAACTACCATCGTTCTTCAGCAAACAGCTTCCCATCAATAACGAAATCGTCCACCAGTTCGATACGTTGTCCGTCCCACACAGAAAACTCCAGTTGAAGGCCTCTGAGAGACCCACATCTGCTTGCATTTGTCGGGACGTGAAGACAGAAGTCCATAGGGCTGCGGCATACTTCGAAACGAGGTTCACAATCCTTTGCAGTTTTGCGTTGTTTTTCAGCGAATAACACTATGTCGTCGGCGTACTCCAGGTCGACAAAGGGAGCGTCCTGATGGTGTTAGGATCACATCTCGCAGGAAACTGTTCTGCAACTCTACGCATGATGTCATCAACGGCGAAGTTGAAAAGAAAAGGTCCTGGCAACGGCTCCTTGCCTTACTCCCTGTTTTCACCTCGAAAGCTGACGTAAATCCGACAGGTTGTACGAATCTGCTGCTGTTGTTTCCTTTGTTCATGCATCCTCGATTAACCGAACATACTTTTCCGGGACTCCATCTGCTCGCAGAGCATTGAGCAATCGATCACGATGAGGAGAGTCGAACCGCGGGCTTCAAAGTCCAAAAAAGCCAAGCAATGTAATGGCTTCGAAAACCGCTGCCACGATTCAATTACTCTTCCTCACGACGAACACTTTGGTCGATGGTCGATCTTCCAGGTCGAAACCGGCTTGCTCATCTCTGGTCGTTCCTTCACGATGTTTGATAAGTCGCTCGAGAATGATACGTTCTAAAACCTTGTACATGACACGAAGTAGAGATTCCTCTGTAGTTGCTTAGGATCCGTGACGGATAGCTTCTTGTGAAGAGGTACGATGATCGCATGTCTCCACGAATCGGGTATCCTTTCGCTCATCCATATGGCACGGATGGTGTTGGTCATTTCACGAATCCCAGACGGAGGGAAGAAGCTTTCAGCATTTCAGCAGTGATGTTGTCATCTCCACCTGCCTTTCCATTCTTCATTTTCCGGACACAATCCAAAACTTCAGACTCAGTCGGCGGTTCCTCACTGACATCGTAATGTGCTCTCTGAACATGCGGGAGCTCAGGTACTGATGGCGCTGGACGATTCAGTAGTGAACTGAAGTAATCCTTCCATATTGGCAGCGTCCGCATCACCAACTGCAACTCCATTTGGTAGTGTTCAAGACAGGAGAACATCTGCTTCATCTTCCCGCTATACCGTCGGCAGCAACGTGTAGGCTTTCCTCAGTTCTTCTCCTCCCAAGCCTTCTCGAACTCCTTAGCTCTACACGTCCACTCTCGTTCGCGGTCGCTTTGAAGCTGCCGACGCAACTTCACTCCTCAGACGCTTCTCACCACGAAAGTTTCCTGCACCAAGTTCCGGAGGAGCACATACTCTGTTGTAGGTAGATGTTGTTTCTTCTGAGACGTAGGCGAACTTTCTTCTTAGGCTGTATTGAACCGGGAGTGCCTCTTTCGAAGCAGTCCTGGATGCACTTGACCAAAGAATCCGCGTCGCAAAGTTTCTTCTTAGTCCGTAACTCCGATGCGAATAGAAACGCGTTGATCGGAAATTCCTTCTGCACTCTTCATCTCTCTGAGACTTGTCATGTCAATCTCTGGAGGAGGCTGAGCCCCTCGCTTCCTCTTATGAATCCTCGCAGTGAAGTTCAACAGAACAGGACGGTGATCCGAACTCGAATGCGACATCCCACACAGCTCTAGATCTTCGAATGTCCGATACTGGAATATTCCTCGTCCAGACACATAGTCAAGCTTCGTAGTTTCAAAGTTGTCATCTTCCGCTTCCGCTGCTCTTCTGGAGATAGCCGGGTTGGTCCCTGCCACGTAAGCTGATGGCGGCGATGATTCCTCTTGAATGTCGATGCAATAATCAGACCACTGCGTTCACAAAAGTCGACAAGGCGGTAGCCATTGTCCGATGTTTGCTCCACTGGGTAGAACCATTTACCGAGTACTTCGGATTCCTGATCAAGTCCCATCTTCGCATTTGGCGTCAACTCTCACGACAACACGCATGTTGACAAGGTATCCTGGCTGCAGCAACGTATTGAGTTCCTCATAAAACGCACACTCCTTCTGAATTGTCTTCGGCGTAGTTTCAGTGGGGCGCATGAGCACTCACTATCCACAGATTGAATCCTCTGTGATCCCGCAGTCGTACGAATGCATTCCGGCACGACGTTGAGCCAAACTCCTTGACCATACCATAGCGATATAGTGACACAAAATAACCACAAGTAATGAAAAAACTGGGAAATGTAGTGAAATGATTAACATCGGATTTGGCGGCCAGTCATAGGCCAACTTTCTATAAGTAGTGAGAGACGAGGTATAGGATTTGACAAGCTTCTCCGTTAAACTTATCAAAGCTAAATCAAGCGCGCAACGGAAACCTTAAAACATTTAATTGAAGCTGTAATACGGAAATCAGGGTGATTCATGCTATGTGAACGTAACGCTCAGATCCGGTGCGCGCTTGATTTAGCTTTGATAAGTTTAACGGAGAAGCTTGTAAAATCCTATCCCTTATTTCTCACTAATTATACAAAGTTGGCCTATGGTTGACCGCCAAATCCGATTTTAATCATTTCACTACATTTCCCAGTTTTTTCATTACTTCTGGCTATTTTGCGCCAAATCATTTTTAAAGTTATTTTGAAGACCTTTTTTTCTTTTTTTGTCAACTTCTATATTGTGATTATAGCATTGCCAAATCATTACTTTTGCCAGGAAGCTAATTCTTAAAAATTGTAGTAATGTTTTTGATCAAAAAACAATGATCTACCATGAATTTTTAAATGCGGGAGGAATGTGCTTTAAATGTGGGAGGAATATAGGAAAATCCACGATTCCACGACTAAATTCTCAGTGTGAGAAGAATGTGAGAGTGACATCACTACAAAAATTCGTGGTGGAGAAGAATGTGAGGCGACATTTCCACTACAAATTCGTGGTGAGAAGAATGAGGGCGACAATTTCACCACCGAGTTCTGTAGTGTGAAAGGGAAAATGTGAGGCATGAGAATGAGGCTAGAGTGAGGCGAGACGGCATCTCATCAGGCAGTCACTAGAAGTTGACTCACCCCTTTTTTTCCCAGCCGGGGCTACAATTTCACCGAAATGAGGCTACGCCGAAGCCGATTTGGCAGGAGTTGCCCCTTTCGATGTCATGAGAGAAACTCCTACTTTTTCCCCATCGGGGCAACTCCAAGCGAATGTCAGAGGATATCAAAATCGATTACCGCAAACCAAAAGCGCGGCCACGTTCCGCAGTGTATTGGTTTAGTTGCAGGGTTGGAAATGGTGGGAAGCAGGAGGGCTGTTATGGAACCGCTGCCAACGAATTATTAGATTGTCTGTTATTGCGATCCGCCAACCAAAATCTTCTTTCCGAGTTGACGATCGGTCCGCTCGCTTTTTATGACTGTAAGCGTCCTAGCGAGCGTAGACAAAAATTGTTTTTGAATGGCTTCTGTTTCTTGTTCTGAATAGACTTATGCCTTGTTTCTCTCTTTTCTGTTTTTATAAGCCTACTTTTTCAATTTTCTCGCTTCTTGCTGTAATTATCGATTAAGTTCGTCTAACCTTTTCTTCTACAGGTTTTCAAAGTGGGTTTTTCTTGAAGTTAACTTTTTCAATCAGTGTTTTTTCTTCTCAAAATTGGGAAGAAGATTAAAAATTATCCGTTGATTAGGGTGCTTGTGTGCGCCACTGCGGATTCACTGCCATAATCGACGGCTAATTCCTAATTTTCTGCTACATGTGGGAGAGAAAAGCACCAATACTGCAAAACGATGCGTTTCTCGTACAACAAAAACACACCCAAAGTCTCGCATAGATTTAATTCGATAACTTTATTTCTCCATAAGGAAACACACGGAATGTATGCATGTGAGGGGTTTAATTACGGCAACCTGCGCCCGCACAACAAAAAATACTACGCAGGAATAACGCGAAAAAATATAAGAAGCAGAAAAAACGCAACCACACCACCGAATTTTTTTTGCCGTGGACCGTACGAGGACGTGAGATCATTGATTTCAAGCATTGTAGGATAACAGGTCATAGATTTCACGCATTGTCACTTTATCCTCTTGTCCCAGCTGCTTGAACCAGGGTTGGGCGCTGGGTGTGGAGCTCTTCATGGGGGTCTGAGCTGCAGAGGGGCGGGGTCTGAGCTTGGCCAATAGTTCAACAACAGCTTAAATTTTAGCACACTTATAGCTTTCATACTATTTCCGGTTTCTGTTTTTGACCAAAATAGCCACCTGCCACGACTGCATTTTTTAGCATGTAAAAATGCGGGAGATTTAAAGCTGATATACCGTTGTTGCTGTCTATCTCTGACCAAAAATAGACTCCTTCCATGTCCGAATTTCTCAGCAGCTCGAATTTTCGAAGAACTCAGGGCTACCTGCTACCGTTGTTGGTGCCCAGTTTTGATAAAGTATAGTCACCTGCTATGCCCAAATGTCTCAAGCAGCTCGATTTTTTGGAGAAATTAGGGATATACAACTATGAGCGAAACCCAAACTGTAGATCCACTGCGGTAATCCACGGAAACTATTTAGGTATTGACAATACTCGCATTGAATCAGCAGCAGCGCTCTTGGACTGTTTCACGAAACCCACGGATTTGTAATGATCTTCAAGTAGGGAATAGTCTATGGAATATTATGTTGTATCGATTCTCCAAAATGAATGCGTAGAATAGTATTTGTTTGTTTTATAACCAAAGATCCTGATGTCATACTGTTTTATGAATAATTCTGTAGAAGTTGATATATTACCCCATAGAGAACAGTAGCATGCATAGTATGAAAGTAGAATTCTTGTTTTATGTAGAACACTCATTCGGAGAACAACGAATGTTTTGTGAGGAAAATCAGACTTTATGAGCAAGTTTTGAAAAATTTTAGGTACAATTATAACGATGCGAGATATAATTGTATATATAATGAAGTGATTCGAGACGTATAATAGTAGTTTGACGTTTTGGTGTTGAAAAATCACGTCTTCGTCGTTATAGCACAGTTTTGGAAACCTAAGGAAGCTGGTGAGCAGGTTGAAACTTCTGATCAAAACCAAACGGATATGTCCTCTCGGAACATATGCTATCGGTACCGAACTCATAACAGAAAGTGTCTGCTATTATCATCCGCCAATCAATACGATATGTTCCGGCCGGTGCTCGACGGAACATATGCTATTGGTATCGAGTTCGATAACAGCGAGTGTGTGTAATCGCCCAGTATTCGGCCTCAGCGTTCACACCCTGAATTCCTACGCGACGCGATTTTCGCGTTGCACTGACATACTATGGCGTCAGCTCTTGCAAAAAACTTCTGAACGCCACCTCTTTGCCTCTGTGAGCTGATGGTCGTGCGCCGCCCGGTCGCCGCCGACTGAGGGAAACGCAACTGCCAACCAATTACCAAATCGTCGCAACCACATCTGCTACTGATTGCCAGGTAAAGCTCGACGGCAGTCCGAGACATCTTCAACACTGCTAGCCACACTCCAAGTCGCCGCCCTTCAATTTAGCCAACATCGCCCGCTTAACGCGCGTTGACGGCCAACTCAGCGCTAGGAACGCCCCATTTGCAGGCGCGGACCTCCAGTTTCATTCTAAAATGAGAAAGAATGATGGTGTACTTTTAAAAAGGAACAATGATATTTTTCTATCCAGTGCATTCTTCTCTGGCGAAACAGAGCAAAGTCTTGATACACTAGACGATCATGTTAATCTAGTTGTACACCTGACTTAATGTCTAGCTTGCTCGGAGTCCGGTAATAGCAAGCAGCGAAGCGGTACGTCATGGCAAAATATAACACTGATAAGCGAGATTCAGACATAATAAGCCCGATAAGCCTTGCTGCCTGACCGGCTCAAAGTGAGGGAGCCAGGCTTATATGTTTATGCTCTTAACGTCAGAATTGTGCCAAGTTACGGTGATGCAGATCAACGTCGAGTTCTTGTGTTAAAAGCTACGTAAATAGTGTTGTGTACTGTGTTACAATATGCTAACTCACGTACTTGTTATGATATGTTACGTTATTCCGTTTTACGTCACGTTATGCTATCTTAGGTCATCTTATGTATGTTAGGGTATGTTACGATATATGTTGTAAGTTACCAAGACTTTTTCAATGATGTTGCTTTATGCTGTATTATGTATTGATAAATTATTTTACGTCTCATGAATATGATCTTTGCCTTCTGTCGAGTGATGTTATGTGTTGTCGTCATTTTATGCTCGTTCTTCGTGTTCATAATGCTGCTAATTTATGATATATTCGTGTTAGCAGTGTTCTTTCTTAGTATGGAAGCTTGAGACTCTTTCTTTCCACCTTTTATTTTGGCTAGCTTTGCTTGATAATTGTGCTTCGTAAGACCTTCAACAACGCAATAACATGCTCACATAGTATAGTACAAAGATATGGCAGTTACATGGAAATACATACTCAGACCCAAGAATGGTAGTGAGCGAGGTAGTTGCGAGCGCTGAGTGTCGTAGTTATAGGTCACTGGGAAACGCATGCGACAATGATGGTCATGTAGGACTTACCCCGACCAGTCACATTCAAGGATGAGAATCATCAGGGCCATTCTCAAGGGGAGGGAGGGAAGAAGGATAGACCCGGTATCAAGTGATCAATCTCATCAAGTCACAGAGCTCCTCCTTCGCGTTTGTCTGAGGACTCAGTCGCTGAATTTCCCTCGCTTCCAAATGTTTTCTTTCCGGTGGGTGCATCATGTGTCGGTCAAGTACCGATACATAGAATAAAGGCGCGCTTTCACAGCTATGCTTCGTTGTTCGGTGTTTCAAAAAACCGCTGCTCGGATAGGAGGCCGGATTTGTAAACGCCCTCCGATGTTCATCTAGACGTGCCTTTAGTGGTCTCATTGTTTCACCCACATAGCGTTGTCCACATCGTCTGCAGCGGACAAGGTAGAAAGTCCCACGAAGCATGCAGATTTTCTCTGTTTGGTAATAGGCAGACATGTACTGTCGATGTTACAGTGTGTTATGCTGTGTTATTTTACCCCATTGTATATGTCGCGTTATTTCATTTCATCTTATCTAATGTTTCTCTAGGTTACGAACCTGCTTTCGATCTACCACCCATATGCATATTAAAGACATGAAGGTTGGCTCGCTGGCCAGACATCCCGTAAAGAATATCTCGTGAATCCTGCATAGCGTCTATTAGCAAGACCAGGCAGTGGTATTCATGTGTTCGTGCTTATGCGGAATCAATCGAAACTCTGCTGTTTCTTGTCTCTAGCGTTCCCTTAAAAAAAAGGAGTCGAGAATTGTTTATCCTGAAAAGTCCACTCCACACTGATGAGAGCCTTTTCATTGCTGTGATTTAACCTTTTCACATTTTTGCGTCCCTGCTGTTTAGAAAAAAGGTGGAAATTTTGCCCTCATATTACGAGATAATTAATAACAGTTAATACAGATTGGTGGGGTTGAACATTCAAAGCGAAATTTTCTAAACCGTTTGTGTGAAGACGTGGTCCTCCTGAGTGATCTGCTCTGATGTTATCGCTGTGGATTTCAAAGATTACATACGTATGTATATGCAACAAAAAACCTCTCCTTCATCAAGCGAATTCCATTCCAGGCGCTCGACAATATATGACAAATGTCATAGTGAATTGTTGTCATTCATTTCATACTGACCGCCTTCCCGTTCTGTTCGACTTTGCCCTCAAGCTCCAGCTGCAGCCAGTGCTCGTTTACTAGCTTTCTACCATGTGGCAAAAAACCATTTTGCGTCATGTTATCCAATTCCCCAAGGAGAATAAAATCCGCGTTCAGCGCCTTGTTGAGTCTAGCTGCCATTTCAGCAACTTTGCACGTACATGTGAATTCATGAATTTCGTTACGACTTGTTTCAGTGCTCCATTAATTGTTATTTGTATCGAGGAGTTTTCCTTTATCTTGTATTACATCATTTTAGATTCAAGATGTGGTAGACTAACCTGCATAACTTCAGCATTAATATTTCTGTCTACTAATTCCAACATAACATAACATACACAGGCACAAGCATAACGTAACAAAACATAACATAATCTCGCCACCCAGCGTCTCAAAATAAGTACCATCAGTATGGCCAGCAACTGTTTTTCAACTCACTCAACAGCAGACGACTCCAGTCTTTGATGAGTTCTGCGAACAGTTGGCAGACGTTTGTACAGGATTGAAAAAGGCTACCGAAGAGTAATACAGGTGGTTGAGTAAGTGTTTTGGGATCGGCATCTGGAACGAGAATGGACATCAAGCATGCCGGGCTCATGTCTTCGGCACGTCTCTTCTATAGAAACTCGCTATTCAAGAAGAAGGAACGTCGACGCTGAACGTGGATGTCACCAAACGGCACAACTCATCCACCTTGAGACTCAACCAACATTCTGACTAACAGAGAATGGTGTCTGTTTGACACCTCCGTGTGGATGCCATATTTCTGCAGTGACCCCACTTTGCGTAGACAATGACACGGGTCACTGCCAAAATCAACGATCAGTCACGGGTTGGCGAAGGAGGCATAGCTACCTTCGCGCATGAGGACAAAAGCGGATTTTGTGTGCGACAGAAGCCGTTTTACAGGCAGTGGTCGCGATAAAAACCATATCTGTTTTTTGTTTTCCAGGTGGAGATCGGCGGCTACGGGGCTTAGCGCAACCGTAACGTTGAAAGACAAATGAGCTCCGGAACGGCCTTCGGGTCCAAAGTTGGACACCGTCAACGTCACCCCAGATGCACTTTCCGCCTTCGGCGGCCAGACAAATGAATGCTCCAGTTAGCCAGGATGTGGGCGATGATTTCCGATCTATAGCCCCGTTCTTCCTTTTATTTCCCCAACTACTCTCTTTACTCAGGTCCAGCTCGCGTGCATAGGCTACAAGACAGGTTACAAGCCTCGGACAACTCGTCCAACATATTTCCTTAGCCCAATTTTTTGAGGGACCATAAGTACCAGAAGGTCTTGTACGTTCCAAAAAACATCATTGGAATCAGCATGGGACCGTCTTGCTCTTCCAAGATGGGCGAAGCAGGCAGTTCTTATGGACACTGCCTTTAAACGAATTCCTATCCCGATATGACTGGCAAATCAAAAAGAACCCCACCGACGAGAAAGATACTGGTTGAGGCTGAACCCTACTGCTACTCATCACGAGCGGCAGGTATGTCAGCAGCAGATAATCACTGCAGCAGAGGTCTTCAAATCTACAGAAGAACAAGGGTTGTTAGAGGCAGGCACTTTGAAAATGACTAGTTTAACGAAATGTAACCTGGATCCTCCGAGATTTCGAGTATTTTCACTATAATTACTTGTCGAACGGAGACGGGAATCGCTATCGCTTCCCGCCATGAGATGGATGACCCAGATGGTCGATGGAAAGGATTTGCCAATTCAGTGAAACTCTACCAAATATTGACAAGTTCCGTGTCAGACCCCAGATATCTTTGCTGGAGATACAACTCCACGGATTATTTCCACCTCGGACAGCATTCAAAAGTGTTAGAAAGAGCTGCACAACCACAGAACGGAGAGAGAGGATTTCTCTCCTGATCTTGGTTGAGTCAGGGAGAGCCATAACCTGAAAAACGACCATTGCGGCACATATGCCATCGTATTCTACAGAAGGAGACAATTCCAGATCAGTGTTGGGAGACTTTGCTGCACAGTCATTTCTTCACAAGAGGAGTGGCCGGGAAGATCTTTCGGCAACCATCGCATATCTTTGGACTCAGCTCTCACAAGTGGCTCTACAAGCGTATGACGGATTTTAGATGAAAAGGCGAGCTAAAAGGCACTTGGTCGCAATCAAGTATGCTTTGTCTTCTTTCCCTCTCTGAAACCCTTTTTCCGGGTTAGGAGTAAGTAGGACCTGCTATGAAGAAAAAATCGCGAAAAAAAAACAGCTGTTTCGGGCCGAATTTGAAGCCACCTGAATTTTTGGTCTTTTGATGGTGCACTAGCAGATAAAAACAGCCCACTTCCCGACGGCCAAGTCGAGGCTCAGTCGAAACTTCATGCGCGGCTCCCAATTTTATGGGCGTGGCATAGCGCCGCCCACTTCCCGCGGAGGAGAAGAGGCTTTACCGTCTTCCCGCGGAGTGTTTAATGGCAGTTGGCTGATTGTGCCGGGGTCACTTTCAGCGAACACTCACTCATCGGATTCTCCACTTTGTTATCATCATTGCACCACCCACTAGGGAGTGGAGACCAACAGGAACGACTGTCTGAGCAGAGAAACGCTGTGTTGAAACTCTTCATAAAACCCGCGCTGTGTTGCGACGCTGGTCTTGGGCAGGTGAGCCACTGTCCGTTAATGGCAGTCTGCGTGAATGGGGAGAAGACTGCAAGGCCCAGGATGAGATGGATGTAGGAAGCTTTCCCCGTATAAGCTCATGCTCCTTAATTGTCGAGAGCAGTTCGGAGAGGGCAAAGGTCCCAAGAAGCGGATTTTTGAAATTTTGTTTCAACAGAACTGTTACTTCCAAAGGGTGATTTGTTAGTTGCGCTGCAAACCATGTTTCGTGTTTTAGGCGTTTTTGAGTCTGTCAGCTCATCATAGTGATTAAAAATTGTCAAGCCCGCTGCAAGGAACGGTGGCAGAAGGGCTTTTCAGAAAAAGAACGTTTTCAGAGTGCTTCGCGAATATCAATTGTGAAATTCGACGCCAAGTCAACGACTCAGGAAATGGCGTTTTGCCAGACTGTCCGCAAGGATCAGTTCTACAATTGGTCCTTCCGGCGTGGAGGTTACGGAAGCGACTCAACTAATTTCGTAGCTAGTGATACCGCGGAAGTGATCAAGTGATGCCACTTTCGTCCGACGGTTGGACAAGCCCACTCCACAGTGGCATGCCCGGTCTCTTAATGACACGACGTTCTGCTCAAATATCAAGATGACACGTTCTCAGCTGGCTTGGAAAGGATTGAATTTCAATCAATGAACATTGATTTCGGGCTTGTGCGATGCCTCTTGTTCACTGTGTACGGGCAGTCAAACGAATATTACTGTACTAATCTAGTAAAACATTGGACTGAAGTGCATTTACTTTCATTAGTTCAAACGTGTTTTGTTTAGGTAAATTTTCAATTATTTCTTCCTCTGAATGTCGATGATTGTTTTTGACTGCTCAGTTTTTTCCAGCCCGCATCTTTGAAAACGTTAGTAAAGCCCTTGCCTTTATTCCAATATTAATGTCCCTGTGGAATGGTACAAGACCTTCTCGGTAACGGACCTATGGTCCCTCAAAGGATCTGAGCTAGAGGAAGCATAGGTGGGCAAGACTCTGTCCGAGGCTTGTAACTGCCGTCTTTTGCAAAAGACTCCGATGTATGCAGAGCTGACCTGAGTGAAAGAGGCAAATGTGCTCATTAGGCGGGCACACATATGCCATCGTAATCCACAAAGTTGAGAATGAAGCGGAATGAACGGGGCTAGTGATCAAAACCATCGACGCTCATTTCGCGATTTCGAGTTTTCATTTGTATTGCCCGACGGAGGGCGAGGCATTGCGCTGGGTTTGCCGTGTGCTCAAAGTGTAGGGCGCTTCAGAACTGAACTCTTGTGGGGCTCCTCCTGGCACGTTTTCACGCGTTATTTCGACGTCAACGTTACAGTGTATTGTCCCTCCACTACCCATTCTTGGTGGAAACTGAAACGGTGACATTTTTTATCCTGAACAGTGCCTTCAAAGCAGGGCAGAAACGATATCTTCCTGTCAGCTGTAGATCGATCAAGGAGTTGAACCTGTTCTATGTAAGACCAGCTGTATCCTAAGACCGTTAAGACAATCAAAACTGTGCAGGCAACGATACAGCTCACCCATACCACGCTTTCACCATTCCTTCGCATTGAAAGGGGGTTGGACAAGGTGATGACTATATCATCCAATCGGTAAGTTTATCTAACTGCTTTGCAGTGGATAATGAAGTCGCTCGACTGGCGATAGAAAGGGCACTCTTTGTGGATGGCGAATTCCTCACGAACCTTATTTTCGTCAACGACGTCGTCACCTTGCGAATGAAGCGGAGGCGGTGCCAATGAGAGATCGAACCGGAGCATGGAAAAGGATTGAACTGCTGATGATTCATTGTGATCACGGAAGAAAGCAACTTCCTTCGTGTTTTCCTTAGTCGCTAAAGGGACATGGATGAGCGACTCGGAAGGAAGAACTCGGAAGATGAAGGAGCGAGGGAATGTTGGGAACGAGCCATTAAAAGAAGCCACCGATCTACCGGCGGACTAAGAATTTTCAAACAACTTCTGCCTTTTAAGAGTCCTAAGCTCAACATCAACCCGGACCACGCAGTGTTCAGACATTCGAGGTGTAACCCTCCTTCGTGTTTCAGTAAAGTACGCATAAACCAAAGTTCGGCGGGCCAGTCACGTTATGATGCAGAGCCGGCAGGCAGATTACAGGGCAAGAATAACGGACTGATTCTGGACTCCCGAGTAGCCGTTTACGCCGCCGTGGGAAGGCCACGTGTTAGATGGGTAGATGTTTTTGACGACTGTCAATAAGCTGCCTCGGTGGTGAATATTCTTTTCGAGCTCCCCGCCTGGTAAGACAGGAAGACCAGACCACCACCACCATGGCCCGACACAATTGCGAGAACACGAGACGAATGGAATTTGTGCTGGGGCTCAGGCTCGCACGATCCGTGTAGATGAGCGGAACATCAAGGTATCAAAGAAAGTAAAGCATTTAGACGCCAACGAGAAGAATCCCGAACTTATCAGCCACTTTGTGTTTCAGGTCGGAAGAAGGCCCTAATAGTAAGATGTGAAAGAACTAGCCGAAGGAAGCTCTCTAAGCGTTCCCAAAGTTGTTTTTTTGTAAGCAATTTTTGAGCTTAAGTCAGTTTTTGCAGCCTCTCCACTCGAATATTTGCACTTTATGAACGTTAATGAAGGCACAGGGAATAGCACTATATTTCTAGTCACGCGTCACGTGTAACGGCAGTTCCACTTTCTCACTAGGTTCATAATAAAATCTCTCCTCGGCTGCTTGGTGAGCCTCTTGGCCAGCGTTGCTAAACTGTTTCGGTTGCCGGGAGCGACAGGTTCTGCCATCTTCTTACTAATTCTGTGTGAGTTCTGTGAGACTCCTACTTAAGAACCATTTTTGGGATTTTTTCCGGTGGTTGGTGTGCAAGGCTGAAATCTAATTCGGTTTGAACTTTCTCAGCATTCTTGGCTAGGATTGTGGAGCGCTGTTTGCTGTTGGCCGTCAGAGATACGGCTCTGAAAATGCTCGTACTATTCCTGAGTCGAGAAGGAGTTTAATTCGATAACAATAACGAGATTAATGCACTTTTAGGTTTTTCTTGTCATTTGTGCCAGAAGTTTGCGCTAGAGGTGTTATGCATACGTGTAGTTTCATTCCAGTCTGATTCTATTCACCCACCCTTTCCCAAGTCTTTATAAACATATGTTGAAGTCATTGTGGATGAATGAACAGAAATTCGCCCCTCCCGTCCTGAGATAAATGTAATGCGCGTTTTTCTACTTTAGTAATGCATATCTCCGAGGGTTGCTGCCGCGCCCAGCGAATGCATACATGTACATCCATTCAACCATTCTGGCTCTAGCTGCGTTTTATGGCAAGCCTTCGAGGATTGCAACGACTCAATCTTGGTTGTGGAAGTCTGCCCATAAAATTCGTCTTCCTCTCTCAGTTGAAATTGGGTAGCACCCACTGGTTCAAATTTCGAATCTATTTTTTTCCTGTCTGTCCCAGCTTATGTGTATATGCATTTTTCTTTCAGCATTTATGCGATATCTTCATTTCTAAGTGATTTCTATCTCACTCGAAGGAATCACTGCCATTTGAAGCTGACTCTCGTAATGACGGCAGGGTGCAACTTGCACAAAACATCACCTTGACGAAGTAATGGTAATCAGATGTTCAAAATGAGATTCGTTTCCGAGCATCTCGGCTTAAAGGCAGTGTTCACACGATGCCAGAATATTGTGATTCAGTTTCCACCCCTAGGAATACGGGTAGTGGAGGGGCACACTGTAACGTTGACGTCGAAAGAACGCATGAAAACGAGCCAGGAAAAGGCTCAAGAGCCTGGAAGTTGCCATTTCGAGCGCAAGACCAAACCTCAAAAGCGCAACACACGCCCATGACGTGAAAGAATGAATGCTCCGAGATCGTGGGATGAGCGATGATTTTCCAATCATAAGCCCCTGTTCTTCCTTTCATTCTCAGCTTCTCCACTTTACTCAGGTCAGCTCGCATAGATCGGCTGTTCATAAAGACTGGAAGTTACAAGCCTCGGCACAACTCGTCCACCATGTTTCCTTAAGCTAAATTTTTAAGGGACCATACCTCCGTTCCCAGAAGGACTTGTACGATTTCAGAAACATCATTGGAATCAGCATGCGGCCGTTTTCAAGATAGGCGGTAAAACAGAAAAAACAGATTTTCATCGTGAACACTGCGCCCTTTAAAACAATGCATAAGCCTCCATACGTTACTGAATATCACGAAAGAACTGCGGAAACGCGCATATAAACCCCTCATTTTTAATTGGAATAAGATTTTCTTGTGTGAACTACAATACCCGCGCTAAGTTTTTGAAAAAATGGGGAGCATTTATGAAAAAGCTTGTGACAAAAAAAAAGTGTCCGATGCATGTTGTAACTTTTTTGAATGAAGAATTTTTTGGTTCTGAAAACGCTATCATAATTCACAGGATCAAATTGTGACTTGTAGGCCGAAGTTTCTTAAGATTGCTTTGTTTTTGAAGAAATAGTACTTGCAATCGTTTTTCTGAAAACGTCGCGCGCGGCAGAAAGTGCGTGAAAACATGCATGCAGCATGTGTGCAAGTAATGGAAAAGAGCAATCTGTATACTTTCTTCATAAATCAGGTGCAGGTTTGAGAGAATCTCAGGGTTTGTGTTGGGTTGAGTTTTCGAAATCCTTCATTACTAGACACTGCTTGAGAACTGCCTGAAACGTCGGAGTTTGCTGGGATAACTCTCGACTGCTCTTGAATGATGGATTTCGAAAAATTCAACCAACATAACCCTTCGAGAGTCTCTCTCATCCGCACCTAATTTATGAAGAAAGCATACAGATACATAGCTCTTCCAATACTTGTACACAATGCTGCTCTTAAAGTATCTAAAATCGCACGTTGGGAAAACGATTGCAAAACTATATTCTTCAACAACAAAGCGACTTTAGGGAATTTTGGCACCCAAGTCCACATAATTAAGTCGTAATTTGAGTCTGTTAATATGATAGCGTTTCTCCAGAAATTACGAAAAGGATTTTCATTCTAAAAAAGTTACATGCACATCAGACTGCTTTGACAAGTTTGCCCAGATGCTTCCCGTTTTTACAAACCTTAGCACAGGTATTATTGTAGTTGTCCGGCACGAAACTAAAGCTTGAGCTCTCAATGGAAGGTGCGACCGGTAAATAATGGGGTGAGTCGAGAAACTGGCAGAATATACATAATATGCTAACCAGTAGTAGCTAGGGTTCCAAAGAGAGAATGGAGCACCACAGGTAAAGAATCCTGAAGGACGATGGCTTACAAAGATGCCATTGTCCCAACAAAAAGTTCCTCTGAGAGTATGACCCGCTAGGTGGAGGGATGAATGTACAGCTTTTCTTGTTCTTAACGCCCGTTTTTTTACTTTTCTTGTGATTTCAGCTCTATCCAGGAGCCCAACTTGCTCGTTCTAGCAAACTAACGAACTTGCAGGTTATCGTGCAGATCTAATAACGGTAAACATGCATATGTAGATAAGAAGAAGAAAATCTATGGTATCGAATTCCCCTCAATACGTCAGCTGATCTCTCCGAAGGCGACGACAGGGTAAAAATGTCATCGTCAGCCTGTAATCAATTGAGCGCAATAGATCTTCCATTGACGAAGTTTGGGCATACCTTTCTTTGCATTTTTGTATTGGAGCTAAAAAAAATTGAACTACTCAGCCGTAGACGGTTGGCAACTTGGATGCAATGAAAAAGATGAAATTCGACCTCCGCATCCCCTCCATTCACTAAGACGCTGAATTCCTTTGGTAGACTCCTACCGTTGCGGTCCTGTTTTTGCATTCATCTTGGTCAGGGAGGGAGACGGAGAGGAGGAGAGAACAAAGGAGCTCCGTAGATGAGGATTCTTCTTCGTTTTCGCGATCGACTGTTTCAAACATGCTTCGCAGTGAACTATTCGACAGGAAAAGCTCTTTTAAGTTTCATGGCTCTTTCCTACACCATATGTAGGTATGAAGTGATGAAAATGGGCATTATGAACACAGTTGCTGTGAAGAGTATCTATTAGCATAGAGAAAATAGAGCGAACCGTAGCTTATAAGAAGCAGTAAAACCTACAAAATAATGAAGAAGGCATTAATCATTTGACAGAACTGGCCTCGGTTGTGTAGGGTCGGCCTCATCACTTAAGGAGTTATAATTGTTTATCTTACTATCGAGACAATGACAGCGCAAATTGAATTACTATCATGGAAAAGCAAATTCAATAGGAATAATAGCTAGTCTTAGGAAACCAGGGTAGCGGAACGAAAAAGCGCCACACCAGAGGTGGAAGTGCGTCGATCCGGTGGAGAAGGGGAAGCGGGGAGGCAGCGAGTACAAGATTGCGGGCGAGGCGACTTCGGGTTACGGCGGCTTGGATTGGTTCACCTTAACCCCGCCGAAGCGTTCCGTTGACCATAGCTGTGGGCTTATCTTCATGAGGTTGGCTACGATACAAAGAAAACAATACATTAAAACATCAAAGTCAGGCAGTTAACTAGGAAACATGTGCAAGAGAAAAAAACAAACAAGCAGAGTGGCATCGCGGCGCGACACGTGATAGGCTGCCGCATTAGATGAGATCGCCGCGATCGATCAATGCGGCAGCAGAGCGATCACTGCACGCGCCATGATGCCACTCTGCTCCAGCACGATGAAGGACGAGACACACGCGCTACTGCGTCAATAATGCGGAGCACGTTTTGCGGCTTAACTTCTGACGCACGCACACATATGAATGCTGCTGCCAGGGAGATTAAAGTGGTACTGCCCTCTCCAGGGTGATTCTTTATATATGGTGACAAAGTTTCTAACTTCATCCCGTCAGCATATGTGCGTGTTCAATCGCCTTTCATGGTCTGTTCTTTCCTGTACATCTTTCTCTCTCTGGATCTCTCGAGAGAGGTACTAAAATTTTGTGCGTAAGATCATTTTTGAAATAAGTCGTGGACAGAAGTCTGAGGGTCCCGGAGGCTTAACGAAATAAAGTGCTACGGAATCGCCTTCGACGAGTCTCCCTACTTCCGTCATGGATGCGTGGAGAACTGCTCAAATGCGATTACTTTAAAGGCACAAGGGACACCCAAAATTAATTGTTAATCTTTATGCTTATCTTGGAGAGAGTCACACGATGATCACAGTGGTACCCCTCTTAAATCGTCTTAGACTCCCTTTGAGAAAGAGTTACTGGCTCTTCAAAGATGCCTAGATTTTGAGGTCAAGGGTAAATTAGGAAGGTGGACTGAGTTGTCTCAGACCCGTATTTCTCTTCATTTCGCAATCGTTGAGCGAGGCGAGCCAGGATAAAGAGAGCAGCCCGGTAGTGGACTGAAGAACGACAGTTTGAGACTTGTTGAAGTCGATGTTCCATCCATCAGAAACCGCTATCGAGTTCCGAAAAGTCTGTTAGGGTCCGGGCCTGTGGTGGTGAGCGAAGGGGGGTCGGGCCTGTGGTGGTCGCTTATATCTCGCTTATTTGGAGGAAATTCGGATCTTGCATTTTGGCACGTGTTATACAGGAGGGGTCTTCTACACAAATACATGAAAACTCAAAATTCATATCTGAGGTGTACTGTGCCCATTTAAGCAGAGGAGGTGTCTACTTGAGAATCTCGTCTTGTTGCTGAGGTCCTCCGGACCCTCTTCCAAAAAACACGAGAGCAAGGATTGTCGAATTTTGCACGTGGGCTCTGTCAAGTTCACGAATACCTACATTTTCGTTATTTTCTGCTTCTCTTGAGAAATCCTGGGAGGCGAACTTTGTGATTAAAAGCGGTTGAAGATTCTTCTTCGAATGCTGTACTTTTCTTGTGATTTTCAAGAAAATCCATAATCGATATATTTTATCGATTTGTGAGAAGGGTTAATTAAAGAATGTGCACAAGATCCCGATAGAAAATCTGTATGGACACATAATGCTCCGAGTATGACGTCTTGATGATGTCTGAAATGAATGAAAAAGTAAGGCGAAATGCAGCCATTATGATCACCATCTTTGTCCAAAATTGTATTTCGGACAACATGCCCTCGCGTTCTTTTATAGCTGGTTTCAAGGACTTCATCCGTGATACGTTTCGGAGTAGTTCCGTGATGACCCCTATTCTGGATCAGTTTTCCATTGTCACATGCGAAAACGAGCAACAATTACCGAAGCCGACGCATCGACGAGTTCGACTGTAAAGCAAGGGGACCTTCCAGGCTTTCAGCACACCATTCGTTCAAAAAGCATTTTTACTTTCGCTACGGAACTATGTTGCATTTTGATAGAGAGGTTCATTGAGGTGAACCAACTACACAAAGTGATGATGGGATGGACGTGCTTATGTAGGCGCGGTAAGATCAAAAGCTTTGTCACCATATTTAAAAAATCACCCTGTACTTCGGAGTGGAATTTACTCGGCGTGCCCCACCGCGTGCGTGTGAGCGCAGACGATTCTTCTGCTTCTCCTCTCTCCCCACATTCTCTCACTGACTCTACACTCGTTCCAGACACCCACACTATGGAACGACGTCCAACTTTGCTCCGGATCAAAGAGGAGATGTATCCTCTGTTTCAGGCCAAATTTCTCTCTGACCCTTTAGGCGCTTGTACGGAGCCATGGAAGAGAGGAAACGCAGCATACGCACGCAGATGCACGCGATGAACGGAAATAAATTTCACTTCGTAAACGAGGATCTGTGTAATTAACATTAGTTTACAGTGATTTCAAACCAATATGCTCCACAAAAATTTGTTGCGAATGTTGAAGGAGGGGATAACAAGAAAGCCGAGAACTATCTCAATTCATTTAAACTGAGTCTTCACGACAATCTTCGATTTTTAGATTAATTGGTATTCGATCGTTAGGCCGCCAGATAGAACTGAAATGACGAAGAAATTGAGAAAAAAGCACCGGGAGGGCACCGAAGCCCTCAATTCTCACCGCCATCTTGAAAGCATCGTACTTCTATGGTATTGGGTGACCAAGCTCTTGAGGTGAGAGCGATAATAGCAAAGAAACTTTGAAAAACTCTAGCTCTCTAAAGATAAACGCGTTTGAAAACCTTTAGAAAAAATGTTTTCCTAGCCCCCACCGTCAGAATTCGGTGTGACCAGATGACGTGTTGTCCGAAGTTTTTCTGAACGTCTGAAGATGGTTTAACGCTTTAAACTTTCTGGGTGAGGAGATTTCTTTCGCCTTTCTTCTACCAAAATCACTTAGGAAACGAAAAGCTTTCACTGTGCATAAGTTTGGATGATAAGACTCTCCGAAACAAGAGTTAGCAATACAGTATCTCATGGCCTGACATGGCGCTTTGGTTCCTTGTGCTAGATGGGTGATGAGGTGGTGGCGGATCCTCATCTTTAACCCCTTCCCAACCTCCATAACCCTACGTTTTGATGCGCCAAGTCTACCGTTGACATGGTCCCGGTCTATCGGGCTCATTCATGAAATTGAGCCAGAAAAATCGAAAGTGGTTTCCAGCGCGAACGATGCCCTAAGTCTCACAGGAACTGTTCGTTGTGACAATGAAATCGTTTGTTGGAATCGTCTTTTGCAATTCTCTACTCTCTGTTCTTCGTACATTCTTTCCAGGCCCTACCCTAAAATAATACTGTTTTGCCTAAAATATTCTTATTTTTTTGATTAGCCATGCATTTCTTTTTCACAGGGGACAACCACCGCTGACTATCATGTTCAGAAAATCAGACAACTAGGTTTCAGGCCTCGAGAAATAGTGTCACTGAAATACGACGTTTTAGTGCGATCTTCTTGCCATTTGTTCGTAATTCTGTTAATTGCGCACTTTCGATGGCCAGCGCATTTGTTTGAGTGCAAAACTCGGAAACGAAATATCATCGTGAACACTGCCTTTAAGTAGTTATGCCATAATAAGCTAATATAATGGTACGAAAAGGCTCTTTTTCTTCAGCTGTGCACGAAATCTTAGCAACTAATTGGTAGCGCAGACCCATTGGGGCCAGTTAATTTCATTAGACGATAGCCGTATGTGTGTCTGCGAACGACTGCTCCGAGGACACGTAGAACGATTTGTAGACCCAATTCTCGTTCATTTCTTGTCATCAGCAGTTCTCTTCATTGTTTTACATTTGCGTTCTTCATTTTTGAGAATTCTCCCCTATCATTGTTCAGAACCAAATCCCTTCGTCTTTTATGTTCTACCACATATCCATTAGCACCGCATATTTCCATCTATATATTATGGTTGTACACAGAACGAAATTTTCAGAAAAAAATTTTCCAGAAAGATTTTTGGGGAAATTTTCCGTTCGATTTCGAAATTTCGTCGAACGAAGAATTGTTTCAAATTTCGTTCGTTCAAGGTTTCGTCAAAACAGGAAATTTTCAAATTTCGTTCGTTCGAAATCCGATTTTTCCATTTCGTTCGTTCGGAAATCCGATTTTTTCGAAATTTTTCCGAAATTCGTTGGTTCGGAATACTTTGGGACAATTTTCGAAAAAACTACGAAATTTCGAAAAAAATTGAAATGTCGATTAGTTTCGAATTTCGTTTGTTCAACCTCCCGAAATTACGAAGGTTTTCAAAATTCGTTCGTTCGAAATTTTTTCTCCGAACGGAATTTTTTTCAATTTTCGTTCGATTGAACTCAAAGCCGACTATGATGGTGGCGCTTACATGCATTCTCGTGTACTTGACAGAATATATCCGGCAGATGCAGAACGAAAGGTGTACGGCATCTTTCACGGGCCGAATGCCTGACAGGAGTAGGATATTTCCCACAAATTCATTCAGTAGAAATTCCGACTGTTACGCCCATCAAGATTCAACTCCTCCTCAGAATATCATACCGTACACAAGAAATCGGAATTAGTGTCCAGTTCCGCCGTCGGAACTGCAGTGGTGGATCTCTTATGATCTGTCAGAGCATTTGCCCTCAAAGGCACAGTCCAACCTCAGAATCGATTTTCCGTTTTTCTACCTATCTTAAAGACAATTTCACGGTGATCACAATGGTGTCTCCAGAACCGATCGGAACTCACTACAAACGGAGTTACGGCTCTTCAAAAATTTCAATTTTGAACTGCTAGAAGTTCTCGAACGAGTTGTCTTGAGTCTGTTCTTTCTCGTTATCCGCCGCCATCGTTCTGTAGCAGGCCACAATATAAAACCGGCGCGAAAACAATTCGAAGAACATAGGTCTTGAATAAAATCATTCACGCGTCTCTTCCCCTATTGAAGGGTCCGGAAACCTGGCGGTGGGCGTTACCCATTTTCTTTCAAGGGAGCGTGGCCGACTTTTTTTCCTAGCCTTTTCTCGCTTCTTCGAGCGAATTGAAGGATTTTGCGCTTGGCAGGGTTGCTATAGGCGGCGACCGGACCATAATATCAAAAATTACCTCTGAGGTTGGACCATGTGCCTTTAAAGGATGTCTGCAGCCTGCGTTCGTCGGCTGTTGGATGATCCCTTTTGAAGTACTAGAAAATGTAAGAAGAGCACCTCCATTACATACCTCAGCATTTTTTCCCTCGTTAAAAGAGCACAGGACACCCAAATTAATTTTTAGATTTTATGTAGCTTGGAGAGAGTCACACGCCAATCACAGTATCTCGGGATGAACTGAACCCTATGAACAAGATGTGGCTCCCCCAAAAATGCCTATATTTGAGGCTGAATTGGTGGACAGAGTTGTCTCATGCCTGTGTATTTCTTCAATCGCAACCGTTGCGCGAGAGCGAGCCAGGATAAGGAGACAGTCCGGCAATGGACGGAGAGCGAGACTTGTTGGAATTCATCCATCCATCAGTCGATATCGGGTCGAAAATCCGGAAGGGTGGGCCTGTGAGTAATTAGTGAAGGGGTCGGGCCTGTGGTGGTCGCCCCTATCTCCTTAATTGGAGGGTGAGATCTCGTATTTGGCACGTGATGTTATTCGGGAGGGTCTTCTACGGACTACAAAATCTCCCGAAATCCATATCTGAGGTGTACTGGGCCTTTAAAGGCACGGACACCCCAAAGAAAAATTATTCCTCAAGATTTTATGCTTCTCTTGAAAGACGGTCACACGCAGCGAGCGGATCACAATAGGTATCTTTGAAATTGTCCAAGACCCCTTATGAACAGAGTTATGGCTCCTTAAAAATGCCTATATCTTTGAGGGATGAAGAAATTGAGTGGACAGAGTTGTCTCAGGCCTGTATTTCTCTTCATCCGTCATCGTTGCGCAGAATGCAGAAAGCCAGGATAAGGAGACAGTCCGACAATGGACTGAAGAACGCGACGCGGTCGAAAATTCATCCATCCATCTGGTCGCTATCGAGTTCGGTAATCTGGTAGGGGCCGGGCCTGTGATGGTGGTGAGCGAAGGGGGTCCGGGCCTGTGGTGGTCGCTTATATCTCGGTTATTTCGGAAGAATTGAGATCTCGCACTTGGCACGTGTTATATTGGAGATGTCTACACTACACATTCAAATGCAAATCTGAAAATTCATGTCTGAGGGTGTACTGTGCCTGCTTTGTTTGACAAAAACTATCTTGTACAAGAGTGGCTCATCTACAGCCTTGAGTCTCTAAAGGCAGCATACACGCTCGTAAACGTGGATTTGAGATAACTACGGAAATAGAGATGACGTGGCTCAGAACACAGCGCCTCGCATTTTGAAGAGTCAAAAACGACCCACAATGCCGCTATTTACGAGTAGGAAGTTGACCCCGCCCTGTACTCCGCTCCCCGTATTTGCCGCTCACTCCCATTTTTCTCAGCTTTTTCCACGAATTGATCGCTCTGCATCATAATTTTTATACTCGCCATTATACTCAACTTTTTTCTTGAATACTACTTTTATTGTGAGATAGATGTGGCTGGCGCATCCCTTCACTATACTGCAATTGATTCATTGAGGATTTCGTCTTCCCGTCCCTATGTTTTTACGTACCTCTCTAAACTCCTTATCTCATTGTTCCAATTCTTCAGCTTCCTTCGTTGGACATTCAGCTCCTTCTCTTCTCCAACTCCATAGGATTCTCTTCATAGACCTCACAGTCAGTCTTCAATACTAACCTACTTGCACAGCGGTATAGATTGGTGGTTCATTTCAAATCTGACTTTAACTTGAGTGCCCCCCCCCGTTTAGGATAGAGCCCATTTTCTGTTAGCTTCTACTCACTTGATACACTAGCCTTCTAAACATTAGGTATGGTCACGTGGACCCAGGGTCAGGCTAACTGTTGTTCAGGAACTCTTAAAAGCTACTCCCCCCACTTGAAGATCAAATATTTTGGAAATCTTCAAAACTTTTACATCCCCCAGGTGACGAAATTTTTTTTAGTTTTTGCAGTGAAAAATTTTTCCAACTTAAATTTTTTATTGAATATTTACTGCTTTCCCTACCCTACTGATGAGCCTCGGGGAGTGTAGTTTTGACTGGCTCTTTCTAAAGTTTCTGCTGTTTCCGCGCTCCAAAACTAAGCCGACGTAGCTCGGTTTGGTCTTGGAGCGTGGTATTTTTTGACGACTCGTAGCAGTGCAATTTGGAATATTGCCCTCAAAGTATCCAGAGGATCTTACCGTAGTTTGTAGATGGCAGGTCAATAATGAAAATAGAAAGTCTGGGACCGCAGGGTTTCCTCAAAAAACCTGCGTTGTCCCGTTTCGGCCAACGGTGCGGTTCCGGACAATTATTTTGGACAATGAGAAAACAGATTTTGGGCTATTCTGTTGATTTCGAGGGTATGGGAGGGATGTTAGGTATTAGTTTGTCGAGAATTTCTCGGAAATTCTAAATCTTTGTTCAGAATCATGAAAATTTGAATTTTGTAGAGGGGACATGTGGTTTCCGTATGCGATTTAGTCTGACTCATGGACCAGGCGGTTGATCGCGCGGTGTTGGCGGCATCACTGGCCAACGGGGTTTTAATTCGCGAGCGACGATCTACCGTCGCAGCCCCGTCCATTCGTCAGACTAAATTTATTACGTGAACTCTACGTTGTCCGTCTACGAAGTGAAGGGTTGAAGCCCTGATAGGCTCTGTTTACGTATGTATGTATTTCGTCTGAAAATATCTCCCATAAGCTGAAACTTTCGCAACAGTCTAAAATTAATTTGTGGGAGATCTTGGAATAGAATCGATGGTAGATTTGCTCTCAATGGATATAACGCAGCAAAAGTAGTCGTCAAGGTGTTCTTCAGATTCTGAATATACAATTTCGAGCAGATTTCTGATGAAGGCACTTAAAAATTCTCGCATTCCGTGTTTTTTTTAAATAAAACGCAAAAATACTACAGGCAGAGTAGTCGTCTCTCCCGAAACGTCAATAAACACAAAGTACCCTCTATTCTGGGGATAAATTTTTGAGTATTCCTTGTGTGTGTGCGCGCGTGTGCCTTCTTCTCATCCACATTCTCTCGCTGTCTCTGCCCACGCTCCGCAAAGGCCCGGTAAGGTTTCATTTATAGTCCTTACCGCAAGCGCGGCACGCGCGGGACGAGCGGTGGACTATGAAACTTTTTTTCCGAGCGGCACGCACGATAAGAACTTTCATAGTCCACCAGCGCCGCCATGGCGGCGCCGCCCAAACCGCCGTGGCGGTTTTACCGCTTCAATCAATACTTACTTCTCGATTTGAGTCAATTCAAACATAAATAATTCTGAGACTATCCTGCGCTACCGCATACGCATATGCAAGCCAGGGATTTCAATGCATGTCACAGTAAAGGCCCAACTTTCACCCGCACCGCCATGGCGGCGCCGCCGGAGATTTCATAGTCCACCACTCGTCCCGCGCGTCACGCGCGTGCCGCGCTTGCGGTGAGGACGATGAATGACGCCTGAGGAATGCACTTAATTTCATTCCGAGATAGAGGGCAAATTTCTGTAACTCTGAACTCCGTAAATTGACCAGGAAACTTGTTTTCGCTGCTGTTTGCTCTATTCCTGCCTCTGAGCCAGCCTATCCATCAAAAGGCAATGAATGGATGAGGTGTCAAAGCACTACCCTCGCCACAAGGATTGCTTCTGGAACGGCAGTCGCTTTTTGTGGTCTTACAATTTTCTGTGATTTTCTTCTTTATTTTAAAAGCCTTCGAATACTTCATATTGAGTAGACGCGTTCCTTATGTGGTAGTTATTATTATGTTTTCAATACTTTTTCTTTTTATTAGGTTGCAGTAAGTGTCGACTTTTCGAACTTTCAGCACCTTACATACCTCTGATAAAGTGTGATATATCGCCCAAAAGCACGAAACATTTTTTAATTTCATGCTTTCTTCTACTTCGAGGAAAAAATGGTGCTCTCAAGTCATATGCCCAAATTTAGTGAAATTTTTTTATGATGAGCATGATTAAGTGCTTCGAGCAACCGCTAAAAGGTGCATAACATCGGCATCAGGGGTGCGCGGAGAATTCTTTCCGGAAAATTTTTACCGGAACTTTTTACCGAAATTTTTTCCGGTAAATACGGTAAAAACGGAAAATTCGGTAAAAATTCTGACTTAGGCTTTTTGGTGCCTATCCCATACGATAACACAAATGACCGATAATATTTATGCATCATTTTCAATAGCGCATGAGGATAGTGCAAAAAATGCGTTTTACAAATTAAACTGAGCTCAGCGGCTGAACCTGATCAGTGGGACGTTGATTCTGAGAAAAAGTAGCATTTCGAAATTTTTCGTCGTCAAGGCCTTCCTGTGGTCATACAAAATCAGGCCAGCTGAGAAAAATATCCTTGTCGCCTCAACTGTGTCAGGAGGTGCGCAAAAGTACTTATTGGTCAGTGAGGAAATGTGCGGGTACGATGATTTCACAATGAAGTCGTTTCAAAAATAATTCGTTCAGTTCCTGGAATATCTGATTCAGGTCTCTGCAGTCTTGCAAATCTGTTGACATTTTTGAATAAAATATGAATTACTCGGAGTAGTGTCTCGAAAATAAAAAGCACGTGACACAAAAGGTAAAGAGATCGTTCGAACATTTAAAAAGTAAGCCAAAGGTTTAAAAAGTGTAACAAAAAGAAGGATGAAGAAGGATATTACTCCAAATGCATGTTTTAACTGTAGCGAAGCTGTGAAATACGAGTAAGAAGTGGGCTGCTTAGGCAAAAAAAAAACACCCAAATTTTTCGGTAAAAATTTCGGTAAATTTCGAGGAAAAATCGGTAAATCGGTAAATCAAAATTTACCGAAAAACACCGGTAAACCCGGGAAATCGGTAAATCGGTAAACGGAAAATGCACACCCCTGATCGGCATGAATCTTAATCAGACTTTGCGTTAACTATTGAATTTCGGCGCAAACTCGGTGCACCTATGTTATACATAGCATGTGGTACCGAGTTTGCGCCAACCTTCAATAGTGAACGCAAGGTCTCATTAGGATTCATGCCGACGTTGCACGCTTGAAAATGCTAATAATTTCATGGTCTCCATCGGAAGCTTGGAGCTATTAGTTTTGAGAATTGAAAAACAAATCCTGAGAATTGTCAAAGGAAACGAAGAGATAACGGGTTGTTTCCGAAATGGATTGCAAGCGGACAGCACGCTCGTAAGCGTGCACGCGCGCAAATGTGATTGAGAGATCGATTTTACCCTCTTACCAGGCCGGTTTCTGAACGATCACGTCATTTGAAGCCTCAAAAACGAGCAGCCTGAATGACCACATTCGAGCAATTTCGTATAGCGGGGTGTGAAACTCCGCCCACTTTGCCTGTTGAGTCAGCCCTTTTTAAAAAAGTTTTTTTGCTAAAAAATTTTTGACGCTTCCAACGACTTAGACGTTTTAGTATATGTCGTATGAGTTGATTACGCCGCTATGTAAACTTATTTTTTGTGGTGCGTGTATGCTGCCAAGCCCCACAAGCTGCCACAGTTGATGGTTCGTTCGAACACATTGATGCCTAGAAAATAGCGGATGGAAAAAGATTTCATCGGAGCGTGATTATTATTTTTGCCGATTTTTAAATCGGTCTTTTCTGCCCTAAAAACCGAGTTTTAGCAGCGGAATTTGTCTACTATTGAATATTGAGAAGTCCCCACGCAACGAGTACTTTGCCCATTTAATGATCTATTTTGAAAAAATTGATGAAAAAATCAAGGTTTAAAGGCACAGTCCAACCTCAGAGGTGATTTTTGATATTATGGTCCGGCCGCCGCCTATAGCAACTCTGCCAAGCGCGAAATCTCAGTTCGCTCGAATAAGCGAGAAAAGCTAGGAAAAGTCGACCACGCCCCCTTGAAAGAAAAAGTGGGCAACGCCCACTAGCAGGTTTCCGACCTCAATAGGGAAGAGACGCGGGAATGATTTTATTCAAATCTTATGTTCTTCGCATTTTTTCGGTCTGGCTTTATATGGTGCCCTGCTTCAGAATGATGGCTGCGAATAACGAGAAAATACAGGCTCGAGACAACTCGTCCGCGAACTTGTAGCCGTTCAAAACCTAAATTTTTGAGGAGCTGTAACTCCGTTCGTAGTGAGGATTCTGAAGCGATTCTGGAGACACCATTTACTTGAAGCAGTCACCGTATGAAATTTTCTCCAAGATAGGTAGGAAAACGAAAAATCGATTTGGAGGTTGGGCGGTGCCTTTAAAGGCAGTGTTCACGATGAAAATCGTTTCCCTGCTTTTTCATCTATCTTGATGACGGTTCCATGCTGATTCCAATGATGTTTTTGGAATCGTACAAGACCTTCTAGAAACGGAGTTATGGTCCCTTAAAGGCAGTGTTCACGATGGAAAAGGTGTTTGAAATTTCACTAGGAATAGGTAGTGGAGGGACGCTCTGTAACGTTAACGTCGAAAGAACGCATGAAAACGAGCCATGAAAGAGGCCCCAAAAAGCCCGGAAGTTGCCACTTTGAGCGCAAAGGCAAACCCCAAAAGCGCACTGCCCGCCCACCGACGTGAACGAATGAAAGCTTGAAATCGTTAGAGATGAGCGATGGTTTTCCAGATCAATAGCCCCGTTCTTTCCCTTTATTCCCAAGCTTCTCTCTTTACTCAGGTAGAGCTCACGCATACACCGGCTGCAAAAGACGGAAGTTACAAGTCTTGGAAAACTCGTCCACCATGCTTCTCTACACCTCAATTTTTGTGAGGGACTATAACACCAGTTCCCAGAAAGGATTCGTGTACGATTCAGAGACATCGTTGGAATCAGCATGGAACCGCTCTCAGGATAGGCTGAAAACAAATAGAAGCGATTTGTATTGTGGACACTGCCTTTAAAAAGAATTGGAGCTAGGTAAGCATAGGTGGACCTTGGAGTTGTCCGAGGTTTTGTAACTTTCGCCTTTTGCAGCCAATGTATGCGAGCTGACCTGAGTAAAGAGAGAAGTTGAGAATGAAGAAGGGAAGAACAGGGCTATTGATCGGAAACCATCGCTCATCTCACAATCTCGAGGCATTCATTTGTTCTCATGTCGGTGAGCGTGGAAAGTGCATCTTGGGTGTGAAACGAGCTCACGGGTGTCAACCTTGGCGCCGTAGGGGACCAATCCGAGCTCATTTTTCTTAGTTTTTTTTTTTTTCAACGTTAGGGTTGCGCTACGCCCCGCAGCTGCCGATCTCCACCAAAGAATCAGACATGGTTTGATCGTGGACACTGCGCTTTAAGTGGTAACCGTCTCCGAGATCATAGCATCACCTTAACGGAACTTGTTAATAATTGCAGGCTTTGCTTCATTGATAACTTCCACAGATACTATCATCTAGTTCATGAGGCGTACAAATGGACCTATAATTTTCGGCAGCTTCAAAGGCAGTGTTCATGATAATCTTCGATTTTGAGATTAATCGCTAAATCGATTGCTTGGCCACCGGGTAGAGCTGAACTGAGGAACGATTCTTCGTAACTTTGGTAACACTTAGTGGTCAACGTATTGTTTTGAGTACAAAACTCGGGAACGAAAACCATTGTGAACACTGTTTTTTAAAGGCAGAGGACACCCAAAATTAATTTTCAGATTTCATGCCTATCCTGGAGTGGAGTCACACGCTGACCACAATGGTATCCTGAAATCGTCCAAGACTACTGAACAGAGTTATGGCTCTTCAAAGATGCCTATATTTTGAGTGCGGGAAAATTGTGGACGAGTTCTCTCAAGCCTGTATTTCTGTTCACTCGAGGCAGCCGGGATTCGGGAGGCAGCCGGGCAGTGGACTGAAGAACGACGACTTGTTGGAATTCGTCCATCCATCGAGCCACTATCGTGTTCGAAAATCTGGTAGGGGGCCGGGTTTGTGGTGGTGAGCGGAGGGGATCGGGCCTGTCGTGGTCGCTTATATTTCGCTTATTCGGAGGAATTGAGATCTCGCATTAGGCACGTGTTATACAGGAGGGGTCTTCTACACAATTACATGAAAATCTCAAAATTCATATCTGAGAGTATACTGTGATTTAATGTGTCGCTAGGAGAGCGATAGAGGATTACGCTCAGCCGATAATTTTCTATAGAGGAACACGCTCAGCCGAAAATTTTTCTAACAACTTTCGGATTACGGTTTGTCAACCACCATATTTTCTTAAGGGCTTTATTTTTATTTTTAAAAAAACGTTAGATGGGTAAGGATTTGCACTATCGAATGGTGTATCAAATTCCGCCAAGAAACTGTAGATAAGTTTCACAAGGAGGGGTGGCGGGAACTTCCGCTGCTGCCCAATATTTAGAAGATGTCTTCTGCAGACTCGAAAAATCGCATTTTTCCACATAAGACAGAATTTTTCCCTGACATTGTTGGCTACTAGACCAAGTTTACGAAGAGGGAGGAGCTTTGGACGACTTCAGCTAATTAGACGCGATAGCTGCTGCCTTAAATTTTAACCGGGAGCGATGCGCAGTGTGAGGCATGGCGCTGTGATTGGTCTGAGAATGGTGCGGCTCTTTTCTCTCCATCTTGGAGATTTGTGCGACCCACACGATCCGGCATGGAAGTGTGAGTGTCCCCTTCCCAGGTGGCTCGCGGATGTGATCTCTGGATCGATATAATTTCAGAAGAAAAAAAAATCTGATGATCTTGTCGGTAAGGTACCGTCATTTTCAAGTTCAGGCTAATTTGTGAATGTTCTCCTCAGATTTAAAGTGTGCCCGAATGAGACTGGCGGCCCACGCGGCCGGCGTGCTTGGCAGGCGTCTGTCGCATGTGCCGCTCTCGGACGAGTGTTGGATTTCAACGACGGCTATCCCCTCTCCCTCCCCCCGTCTGCAGAGCTGATTGATCGGCGCAGTGCTTGCTGCCAGCCGGTGCAGGCCCCGTTCGTCGTTGATGGCGGTGGGGACGTTTCGCATGCTCGTCCGAGGGCGGCGAACGCGATGGCCGCCTGCCAAGCACGCCGGCCGCACGGGCCGCCATTCTCATTCGAACACACCTTAACTTCATTCACTTTATTTCGGTAACGTTGGTACCTCCAAACACTTACTAATTTTGCATGGTGACCAAGGAGAGCCGCGGCCCCCTGCCTTCCGGCGGGTGGAGCTGTGGTTTCCCTCTGTGACCCTCACAGCGTGTTCCTAGCCATGGCGCAGCCCGCATCGGGTTTACCCGACCAAGCTCTCTTTTTTTTGTGGTTGGACAGCCATCGCCGTTTCCCACCCCTTGTAGCAGTTAGCTTTGATGAGATACGTTTGTCACAACAAAAGTGCACATCAAACTGACTTTTCAGAACACGCTGATCTCTTTGATTTTAAATCACTGTGGAGGTACTATCGATGGAATTTGTTCTATTCAAGACAGATCAATCGTATGTGAATCTATTCGTTGGCGGTGAGGTGAGTGTCTGTAGCAGCTTGTCATGCGCCGCGCCCTCATGAAAAAACATATACATAACTACGTACATATTCCGCGAATTTTAGGTTTATCCAGTTCAACTCCGTACACTACTCAATCAGGATACATGCGGGGCATTCTTCAAAGAGAAAGTTATACGGGTAGCCGAAGGTGTGAAGGTAAACTAAATTATAGTTCGTGGTTTCATGCATATCCATTCATCAGAAATGACTGACCTAAAAACGGCAAACTTGTCGAGAGCGGCTGCGTTGCGGCAATAGCTGATCAACAACTGCTTGGCTTCTCTTCTCACCTTGTGTCTGCGATGAAAGATAAGGGGGGTCGCACCCGAATACTCTGAATTAGACGTTTGAAAACAAACTTCTATGGCGTCATGAACAGTCTAGAAATTCAGACACCTACACAGACTGTAACACTGGTCGCATCGCGGGCGCATGGCGGGCCAAGCAACACCCATCGTACGGGCCGACAGCCATCGACCTGCGAAGCGCCTGGAATGGAGACGTTGCTCTAGTGCTCTCCGCATTCCGATCGACGAATTCCGCATGAGCTCGCGATCCGACCTAAACTTCAATGGTTTTCGCTGGTCTATTCGGCGCCTTAACATCCTCCTACGATCAGCCCGGAGAGACCCTTCGGCGCCGTTGCTCCGACCGGTGTTACTGTCTGAGTAGATCTGACGAATCGAGCAGAATATAAATGCATCTGCAGGCAAAAGCTAGGTAGTACCCCTGTGCTCGTCGAAATCGTCCTAGGGTTTTTGGACCACGTCGGAGCCTGAGAAGCACAAGCGGGGACTTGAAGAATTGTAATGCTACCATGACTCCATCAATATATCTTCGTCTACATATGGAGTTTCTCCGCGATTGGTTGCGGCGGTGTCGCATCTGCATCAAAAAGCGCGATGATACTGCTGCTTCATCGAGGTTCAGTCATCTATTTTTACATGATCAGTCGTCATAGGAAGACTCGCGTTTTGTGGTCATGATGAGGACTGAGACTCTGTTGTGGTTAACTTTGAGCCCAATGTGACCACGTAGGCCATCACGACAATCAGGTTGCCTAATCAAAGATCGCGGCTTTATCGAGAACAGCGGAGATATTGCTGCTTCACCGGGGATCGCAGCAGCATTGCAGCAAAAAAGAGAATCGCCGCGGAATGATAGCCGCATAGAGTACGGCGGCTGCATTGCAGTTCCTTGGAAGGTCTGCCGAGGTTGGTGGTTACATTGAGGTTCACGGGAATGTTACGGCTGTATTCAGCTTCGCGGAGATATCGCGGCCACATCCAGAAACGCAGCCGTAGCGTGACTACATTAATGATCATGACGAAATGTCTGATGCATATTGATTTGCGGCCACATCGCGGGTCCGATGAGGTCTTGGCGGTATCGAATTTCAAGTGAATAGCGTTGGTCACCGCGTTTGCACTGAGGTTCGCAGCGATCGCGTGGCTCTCTCGAGTATAGCGGGCGGTGTTTTGCCACACTGAGAAACGCGGCGATATTACAGCTCCATCGAGGATAGCAACGATACCGCAGCTTCACTCAAATTCACGGCATGGTAGTGGACAAACTGAAACTCGCGCCACTATCGCGACTTCATCAGAGTGTGCAGCAATGCTGGGGCCATTCAGGGTTTCGGAGCGGCATCTTGGCCTGATCAATGTTACAGTAGGGGTCTTTTATACTCCGCCGCCGAGCGGCAGAACGCTTTACATTTCTGTAATATTGATCACGCGGCAACACGATCGATATTGTAGGATTGCACTTCGCTGCGCCGCTCGGCGGCAGAAGTATAAACGACGCCTGAGGGTTCAAATAGAGTCTCGCCGTTGAAATCGCGGCAACATGCATTGGAGGAGTATCGATTATACTGCGCCGCACGATCGATTCTCCTCCATTGCATGCTGCCGCGCAACTGCTGGAGGGACTCTAGTCGGCCCCTAATGAACTACGCCGCGCCGCTCGGCGGCCTAAGTATGAACGCGGTACGGCGGTGTGTATTTGATCAGGTTACGCACCACGATCGATTTTCAGACTTCCTCGCGCCGCTCAGCTCTGTAACCATGAATTGACCCTAAAGAGTTCTGTTCCGTGGTAATATTGCTGGCCCTTCAGGGTGACCCAATTATTGTGACCTGTGTGAGGATCGCGAAGCTATCATGGACCCGGACTGTATCATTGTGGAGTGCAGCTCTCACGAGAGAATTTGGACACGCCACGCGCGGTCGCGTCACGTGTTTGCATGGGCTACGCAATGGATGTCAGTAGTTTACAACATTGTGAAGATGGCGGTTGTAAAAATATCTCAAAGAACTGAATCGCGTTTCGGTTTGCGCACGCATCGCGACCGCAGGCGGACATGATGTTGTTTTGTCTTATGGGGCCGACATTCAGAGACAGGGACTGTTTCAGGTGAATTGCACCCAATGGGACTCATCACCAAATCATATCAAGTATCGACTAGATATCGATCGAGATGGTGTTCTATTTCGGGAGGTAAAGAATTTTCACTCTATGAAGGAAATCCTGATAACTTGAGAACTACAGAGAACAAAAGCGAAATTCGAAAAAAAAAACTTCAAGAAAAAAACAAAACTACATGTGAACAATGTCGTATGGATTGATTAGGCTATGATGTGGGCGAGTGCGGCTGCCTCGCGTGCGCACTATGTGTTCACACAAGTCGTTGCTCAGTGGCCTATTACTTAGGCATAATAGAAAAAATTTTGGTATACGTCTAGAAGGAAAACACTGCATCCGGCTTCAAACCTTGGCCGAGTGCATTCTTTGGATATTGTGGTGAGCGCGAAGCGCTCACCAGATTTGGCTTTGATTCGCCATCGCGCAACCCCCTGATCTCAGCATCAGGGATCAGAGTAAACGTAGGAAGACCGTTCTTTTTGCATTTGATATACTTTAGAAAGGTGAATGACTGTTCAAAAAATGGTCCGGAATGGTTACCTGAGATTCGAGAAAAAGTGTCAAAACCACGTCATTTTGGTCGAAAAAATGTTCATCTCCTTTTCTTTTTCAGTTGGCGTTCACGATCTTGTTGGAACACTTATCGTTGAGCTAGAGAGCTCATTTTGGCCAGGGAGTTGGTTTTGTTTGCACCTAGCTCCTGTCCAAATTTGAAGTTGGTTGCTCAATTTTTTGCGGAACCTCAAAATTGAGGAGTCAAGAAAGACAAAAACACGTAAACATGTTATTATAAACCATCCGACGTTTACTTATTTGTAAAAATGAACTAGTGAAATGAACACCGTTACTGATAGGCTTTTGCTCCAGGACTTGACGGGGCAACGCTTCAATCAATACGGCAGGATCTCAGAAGTACTTTTTTGGAACGCCGCACGATGTGACTCAGAAGTGCGCCACAGAACGCCGTAGATAGTGTGCGGGACCCCAGCAGGAGTGCGAAAGACGCCGTAGAAAATGTGGGACCTAGATGGGTGTGCGCAGAACGCCGTAGAAAGTGTGCGGGACCCGAGTGGGAGTGCGCCGGACGCCGTAGAAAGTGTGCGGGACCCAAATGGGTGTGCGCAGAACGCCTAGAAAGTGTGCGGGACCCAACTGGGAGTGCGCCAGACGCCGTAGAAAGTGTGCGGGACCCAAATGGTGTGCGCAGAATGCCCTAGAAAGTGTGTGGGACCCAAGTGGGAGTGCGCGGGACGCCGTAGAAAGTGTGCGGGACCCAAATGGGTGTGCGCAGAACGCCGTAGAAAGTGTGCGGGACCCGAGTGGGAGTGCGCCGGACGCCGTAGAAAGTGTGCGGGACCCAAATGGGTGTGCGCAGAACGCCCTAGAAAGTGTGCGGGACCCAATTGGGAGTGCGCCAGACGCCGTAGAAAGTGTGCGGGACCCAAATGGGTGTGCGCAGAACGCCCTAGAAAGTGTGTGGGACCCAAATGGGTGTGCGCCGGACGCCGTAGAAAGTGTGCGGGACCCAAATGGGTGTGCGCAGAACGCCGTAGAAAGTGTGTGGGACCCAAATGGGTATGCGCAGAACGCCGTAGAAAGTGTGCGGGACCCAAAGCGTAGTGCGCCGGATGCCGTAGAAAGTGTGCAAGACCCAAATGGGTATGCGCAGAACGCCCTAGAAAGTGTGTGGGACCCAAATGAGAGTGGGCCGGACGCCGTAGAAAGTGTGCGGGACTCAAATGGGTGTGCGCAGAACGCCCTAGAAAGTGTGTGGAACCCAAATGAGAGTGCGCCGGACGCCGTACAAAGTGTGCGGGACCCAAATGAGAGTGCGCCGGACGCCGTAGAAAGTGTGCGGGACCCACGTGGGAGTGCGCCGGACGCCGTATAAAGTGTGCGGGACCCAAATGGGTGTGCACAGAACGCCGTAGTAAGTGTGTGGGACCCAAATGAGAGAGCGTCGGACGCGGTAGAAAGTGTGCGGGACCCATGTGGGAGTGCGCCGGACGCCGTAGAAAGTGTGCGGGACTCAAGTGGGAGCGCGCCGGACGCCGTAGAAAGTGTGCGGGACCCAAATGAGAGTGCGCCACACGCCGTAGAAAGCGTGCGGGACCCAAGTGGGAGTGCGCCGGACACCGTAGAAAGCGTGCGGGACCCAAATGGGCGTGCGCAGAACGCCGTAGAAAGTGTGCGGGACCCAAATGAGAGTGCGGCGGACGCCGTAGAAAGTGCGCGGTGACAAAGTGAAAGTGCGCAAGACGCCGTAGAAAGTGTGCGGGACCCAAATGAGAGTGCGCCACACGCCGTAGAAAGCGTGCGGGACCTAAGTGGGAGTGCGCCGGACGCCGTAGAAAGCGTGTGGGACCCAAATGGGCGTGCGCAGAACGCCGTAGAAAGTGTGCGGACCCAAATGAGAGTGCGCCGGACGCCGTAGAAAGTGTGCGGTGACAAAGTGAAAGTGCGCAAGACGCCGTAGAGGGTGACGGGACCCAAATAGAAGCACGCTCATGCTGATCATTTTTTCCGCAGGGCTACCGTAACCATTCTTGAGCAAAACATGATAACGAACGATAACACACGCTCATAACATGCGGGGTATAGAAGGGCAGAGGAGCGGTATGCATTCATTCACACACCGTTCTCTAGAAGCCGCCGGGGAAGTGGCTGAGGAGGTCGAGGGAAATTGTGCAAACACGTTTTTTGGCTATTACGATGTGCTCATTTCCAAGCTGTCACTCAGAAAATTTTTGAAGGAGGGTTACGGTAGCCCTGCGGAAAAATGATCGGCATGAGCGTGCTTGTGACCCAAATGGGTGTACGCAGAACGCCGTAGAAAGTGTGTGGGACCCAAATGAGAGTGCGTTGGACACCGTAGAAAGTGCCGGACTCAAATGGGTGTGCGCAGAACGCCATAGAAAGTGTGCAGGACATCAGTGGGAGTGTGCAGGATGATTAAGGTGGCTGCTGATTTGGAGGAGTCCGCTAACAGGCATGACTATCGCACCCTCTATCGGACACTCAAGCGGCTTGGAAAGAAGACGAAACGCGTTAGCGATAGCATTAGGAATGCAGATGGATCGTTTGTGCGCTCTGTGGAAGAGCGTCTTCGTCGCTGGCAACAGTTCTTCCGGTGAACTCTACAGTCATGAAGCGCCACAGGGACCGCTTCCCAAGCCACCATCAATCGATGCGCCAGAAGATTCTGATCTCAGCTCAGAGCCCACTGTGGAGGAACTGAAGACTGCTATCAAATCGCTGAAGAACGGCAGGGCATCAGGCGTTGACAATGTTGCTGCTGAGGCCATCAAAGCGGGTGGAAACGTGTTGCTACTTCAGCTTCATCGTCTAATAACTCTCATCTGGCAGTCAGAGAGAACATACCCGCTACTTGGAAACGTGCAATAATTGTACCCATCCACAAGAAGGGCGACGCCAGGGACTGCAAAAATTACCGAGGATCAGTCTGCTGTCAATCGTAGGCAAAGTCTTCATGAAGATTATCAGAACAGGCTTCAACGTCATCGAGAACAGACCGGTCGTGAGGAACAAGCGGGGTTTCGGACAGGGAGAAGCTGCAGTGATCAAGTTTTCACTCTTCGACAACTTATGGAAGAGAGGATCCGCACTGGAAAGCGAATTGTAATCACTTTCATTGATTTCAAGTCTGCATTCGACTGTGTTCATTGGCCTGCGCTGTGGAGAGCACTTGATAGCGAACATGTACCAGACAAGATAGTTAACCTGCTCCAGAAAACGTATGAAGGTTCTTCCAGCTCGGTTCGCGTTGGAGATAAGCTGTCGGAAGAGTTTAAGGTTAAAGCTGGAGTTCGGCAAGGTGATGCTATATCGCCGTTGCTCTTCAATACTGTCGTCGACGCTATTATGAGGGAGGTCTTTGAGAACAGAAGAGGTGTTCAGTATAGCACTAATGGATACGTCTCGGATCTGATGTTTGCGGATGACAGTGCAGTGTTTGCGGATACCGATGAGGATGCAACGTACCTGATAAATAGAGTGGCGCTTGTTGCAAGCTCTTACGGCCTAAGAATAAATCAGGGAGAAGACAAAAGTGATGACATCGGATGGCTCGCCTGCAACTGTGCACTTCGAAGGGGAGGAACTTCAGCAGGTCAAGGAGTTCAAATACCTTGGATCCAGTCGTGCAAGAACGGAAAGTTGCGGCCACAGCAGAGGTATGCAGCAGGATCGGGCAGGCATCCAGTGCGTTTTGCATCGCTTGGTTGGTGTCTGTGGAAGAAAAACAATGTTTCACTGGAGACTAAAATGCGATTGTTTCGAGCGCTAATAATTCCGATTCTACTGTATGGTTCGGAAACATGGACTCTACTGAAGCCAGACCTTGTCAAGCTGGAAGTCTTCCAATTGCAGTGCCTGCGACATATTCTTGGGATCACGATTCGTGACCGTATTTGCAACGATAACATAAGAAGAAGCTGTATGGATCAACCGCTGGTTGAAAGAGCAACTGAAGACAAAGAAGATTACGGTGGTTTGGACATGTATGTCGAATGGATGCTGGCCGGCTCCCGTACAGTATGCTGTGTGGAAAGCGCCCGCCGTCGTGGAAGATCAGAGAACGGCCCCGAAGAAGACGTGGCTCAAGCATATAGAAGAAGATCTAAAAACCCAACGGTGCAGTGTTCCTAACGCTAAACTTATTGCTGCAAACCGTACTGAATGGAAGCGTATCGTTCAGGCCGCACGAGCTCCTATGGCACCTACAGCAGTGTATTGGTTGAGAGGGCATCCGCTCCGCCAGACGCCAGCTAACGGGATGAGTGAGTGAGTGAGTGCGGGATGACATAGAAAGTGTGCAGGACATCGGTGGGAGCGTGCGGGACTGTAGTGGGAGTGTGCAGCACCTCAGAGAAAGTGTGTAGGACATCAGTGAAAGGGTGCAGGACATCAGAGGAGTGTGCAGGACATCAGTGGGCGTGTGCAGGACGTCAAAGAAAGTGTGCAGGCCATCGGTTGGAGTGCGCAGGACGTCACAGAAAGGAGAGGGGGCAGGACATCAGTGGGTTTACTTTCATCTAACACCACCAGGCATAAATCATGTTAGAAAGGAAACCTTTAGGAAAAATAAATGAAATTCCTGAAAGTTTAGGGTCCTGGTAAAGAAAGTAAAGATTTGGCATGGCCATAGAAATATACTCAGTTAAAGGGAAAATAAAGAAAAAATGAAAAAAAGGTTTTGAAATATTCCTGAGAACGATTTGGCGTAGAATAATTTGTTTTCGGGAAATGAAGTGAAATAGTTGAAAGTATGATTTGGCAGTCGAGTTTGAACCAACTATTGATAAGAGTTGTGCAAAACGAGAGATCGCCTTGCTATCTGTGCTTATCCGTAGAACATATCAAAGCGAAATCACGCGTGTTGATTTTTACTTCACCTAATACGTGAAGACCGCCGCATTACAGCTCCCGAAAAGTTTTGATGCTTCCCATTTCACGCGTGATTTCGGCTTTGATATGTTCTGCGGATAAGCACAGACAAGGCGATCTCTCGTTTTGCACAACTCATATCAATAGTTGGTTCAAACTCGACTGCCAAATCATACTTTCAACTATTTCACTTCATTTCCCGAAAAACAAATAATTCTACGCCAAATCGTTCTCAGGAATATTTCAAAACCTTTTCATTTTCTTTTATTTTCCCTTTTTAACTGAGTATATTTCTATGGCCATGCCAAATCTTGCTTTACCAGGACCCTAAACTTTCAGGAATTCTATCATTCTTTTCAATACAATGTATCCCTTTTTTGTGGAAAATGGATGGGTTCGAGGAATAAGCCACATTGGTACTATGGAGTTTTAGGCGATTACTCCATCGAGCAGCGTGGTGCGGCGCGGCGCGCACGCGTCACATCATGACAGACATAGCAAGACGACGACAGAAAATTATTCGACAGAGTGTGATTACACAGAAGTGCTTTATCATTATTATGATTTTCGCTGTTTTTCAAGCTCTCTTTTAATATCCGCATCCTTGTTAAGACGAGCGGATGATGTTGTTGTGAGTCCTTGATGCTCCCGATACCTGAAAAAGATAATATGAGTTTTGAATGGCGCTGCGCGTGCGCGTTGCGGTAGTGGTATTATTGACACAGAGAGCGGGCTCCGATTTCTTGAGGTTTCCAAAGCACATACCTTGCCAAAATCGTTGCTCATCTGCAAAAGGCTCATCATCAGGTAAAAAATAGCTGAGTGAGGAACTTCATAGTTTACAACATTTCTGATTTCTACTATTGATGTTTCTTGGGTTTTCCTAATAAGGCAATAAAAAGTGAACTGGATAAACGAATACATCAAGAAAATAAATGAAGGAAGAAACAAATAAGCAAATTCAATCAAATAAATGAATCCTACTATATATATTTTGGTAAATTTGTTGTGTGCGTGGGTGTGTTTATGTATGTGTGCGTTTCTTTGTGTGTTTGTTTGTGCGTTTATTGGGCTTGACTTTCAAGAGGGGCTACGTTACGGGTACAGGCACAAGAGCCCGCAGAACGCCGTAGAAAGTGTGGGGGACCAGAGTGAGAGTGCGCCGGACGCCGTAGAAAGTGTGCGGGACCCAGGTGAGAGTGCGCTAGACGCCGTATAATGTGTGCGGGACCCAAGTGGGAATGCGCAGGACGTCGTATAAAGAGTGCGGGACCCGAGGTGAGAGTGCGCCGGACGCCGTAGAAAGTGTGCGGGACCCGAGTGAGTTCGCCGGACGCCGTAGAAAGTGTGGGACCCGAGAGTGAGAGTGCGCCGGACGCCGTAGAAAGTGTGCGGGACCCGAGTGAGTACGCCAGACGCCGTATAATGTGCGCGGGACCCAAGTGGGAGTGCGCAGAACGCCGTATAAAGTGCGCGGGACCCGAGTGAGAGTGCGCCGGACGCCGTAGAAAGTGTGCGGGACCCGAGTGAGGGTGCGCCGGACGCCGTAGAAAGTGTGCGGGACCCGAGTGAGAGTGCGCCGGACGCCGTAGAAAGTGTGCGGGACCCGAGTGAGAGTGCGCCGGACGCCGTAGAAAGTGTGCGGGACCCGAGTGAGAGTGCGCCGGACGCCGTAGAAAGTGTGCGGGACCCGAGTGGGAATTACGCCGGACGCCGTAGAAAGTGTGTGGGACCCGGGTGAGAAAGCGCCGGACGCCGTAGAAAGTGTGCGGGACCCGAGTGAGAGTGTGCCGGACGCCATAGAAAGTGTGCGGGACCCGGTGAGAGTGCGCCGGACGCCGTAAGAAAAAGTGCGGGACCCGAGTGAGAGTGCGCCGGACGCCGTAGAAAGTGTGCGGGACCCAAGTGGAAGTGCGCCGGACGCCGTGGAAAGTGTGCGGGACCCGAGTGAGAGTGCGCCGGACGCCGTAGAAAGTGTGCGGGATCTAAGTGGGAGTGCGCAGGACGCCGTAGAAAGTGGGCGGGATCTAAGTGGGAGTGCGCCGGACGCCGTAGAAAGTGTGCGGGACCCAGTGAGAGTGCGCCGGACGCCGTAGAAAGTGGGCGGGACCCAAGTGGAAGTACGCAGGACGCCGTATAATGTGTGCGGGACCCAAGTAGGAGAGCGCCGGACGCCGTAGAAAGTGTGTGGGACCCGAGTGAGAAAGCGCCGGACGCCGTAGAAAGTGTGCGGGACCCGAGTGAGAGTGTGCCGGACGCCGTAGAAAGTGTGCGGGACCCAAGTGCGGAGAGCGCCGGTCGCCGTCGAAACTGTGCGGGACCGAAGTGGGAGTGCGCGGGGCGCCGCATAAAATGTGTGAGATCCGAGGGAGATCGCGCCGTAGGAAGTAAGTGAGACCCAAAGGGAGCGCTGGACGCCGTAGAAAACGTGTGAGACTGAAGAGAGAGAGAGAGAGAGAGAGAGAGAGAGAGAGCGCGCATCACTTCAGAATCACTATGTGCGTCTAAAAGAGAGCGTACACCACTCCTTTCTTCAGGTCTCCTACCCTTCACCACTCAATTCAACTGCTTAGCTGTTTATAATGCACTAACTTTTCTAAATCAGGTTTATATACGATGAAAATAAGAGTTAATCAAAATCTGCATCCATGAAACACAAACATCATTCTACTTAATTTGGCAATAAAAGTAGCAGGGGGTCAGTTGATCATGAAAACGTTTAGTAAATTCCAAACAGCGGTTGTCCTTATCATGACAAAAATTAAGATAAATCAAAGGCCACTCAGGATCTTATAAAACGGAAGAACGACCGGTGTGTCACGGTACAGATAAGGAGGTAAACGGGCGTATAGTTCTGTTCCGCAATCGCGTTCAGTCCGCAAAGTCTCATTATCACAATCGTAGAAGCGAAGCGGTTGTTTTTAGAATGATTCTAGTTATTTTTTTCGAAAGCAACCGCTTCGCTTCTACGATTGTGATAATGAGAACTGAATGGGATTGCGGAACTGAACTATAGCAAGGTTTGGAATGCTTTGTGATTCCCGATGGTTTAAGTGTTGCCGCCCAAACCAGCTTATGGGCCGGCGCAGGAAGAAAGAAAAGCACCGGAGTTATTGTTGCCCGACACACCCAAGATGAGGGCGAAGCCGGCGAATGGGCCGGCGCAGCCGTGCCCCAGCGGCAGAGGCCGGCGTCAGCCGGCCGACGCCACTGGTAATCAAATAAACAAGTAACAAAATATTAGTAGGTAAGTAAAAAAAAAATAATAAAAAATAGATATGTGTAAAAAGTATACAACCGATTGAATAACTATGCAAACTAATTCAAAAGTTAATAAATAAATAAGTAACTAAATAGATAAATATGTAGATAAGTAATAAATTATTTAAATGATTACTGAAAAAGAAGTATGTAGCATAATCAGAAGATAAATAAATTGTGGTGAGCGCGAAGCGCTCTGGGACAACTTTTGATCTCTTCCCGCGCGGATGCCCTACAATGAGATCACCTATTCATTACCGTCAACAGAGGTATGAGCTGTACACTATTCGACGCGCTGCAAGAAATTACATGTCTGTGCAACTTTTCATCCTAACTGGTCCCCGCTTTCTGAAGTTATGACCTCTCAAAGTACGCAAAAACGTTCTCCACCACCGCCTCCGCCTCCGCCTCCGCCTCCGCCTCCGCCTCCGCCTCCGCCTCCGCCTCCGCCTCCGCCTCCGCCTCCGCCTCCGCCTCCGCCTCCGCCTCCGCCTCCGCCTCCGCCTCCGCCTCCGCCTCCCCCTCCGCCTCCGCCTCCCCCTCCGCCTCCGCCTCCGCCTCCACCTCCGTCCGTCGAAAACCATTTTTTTGGAAGGCGTGGACCAAATCGCTCGAAAATTTGTGACTAGATGTAATAGACCACGGGAATGACGAAAATAATTGTCAGAACTCACCATAATGACTTCTGGGCCCCTAACGGGCGTTTGAAACTCGGAAACCGGCCTCTCAAGATTAGTTTATAAAAATGACGGGTTTTTCGTTATCAGTCATTGTTTTCTTAGAGACTCCATATAAATACCTTGGTCTCTAGGGTGGTGTACTCTAAACGTCCGGCTTGGAACAGGACGCTATGCGGAAGGGTTGTTTTTGAGCGTGGCGCGTGTTTGTACCATGCGCACCAAAGATAAGAAGTCGTCGCAGGGTGTGCTGAAGTGTCGGTTGACTATGCGAGACCGCAGTAGGAGTATGCAGGACGTCGTGGAACTACAGCAACCCCTCAGTAGGGGTGTGCAGGACGCCGTAGAGATGTTGTGCAGGACCTCAGGTAGGAGTGTGCAGGACCTTAGTAGGAGTGTGCAGGACATCATGGGACCTGTGCAGGACCCCAGTAGAGTGTGCAGGACGTCGTAGAGATGTGTGCAGGACCTCGGTAGGAGTGTGCAGGACATTTTGGGACCTGTGCAGGACCCCAGTAAGGGTGTGCAGGACGTCGTAGAATGTGTGCAGGACCTCCCGGTGGGAGTGTGCAGGACCTTAGTAGGAGTGTGCAGGACATCATGGGACCTGTGCAGGACCCCAGTAGGGGTGTGCAGGACCTCAGTAGGAGTGTGCATGACATTATGGGACCTGTACAGGACCTCAGTAGGAGTGCGCAAGGATATCATGGAACATGTGCAGGACCCCAGTAGGGGGTGTGCAGGACGTCGTAGAATATTGTGCAGGACCTGAGTAGGAGTGTGCAGGACCTTAGTAGGAGTGTGCAGGACATCATGGGACCTGTGCAGGACCCCCAGTAGGAGTGTGCAGGACATCATGGAACCTGTGTAGGACCCCAGTAGGGGTGTGCAGGACATCGTAGAATGTGTGCAGAACATCAGTAGGAGTGTGCAGGACATCATGGGACCTGTGCAGGACCCCAGTAGGGTGTGCAGGACGTCGTAGAATGTGTGCAGGACCTTAGTAGGAGTGTGCAGGACATCATGAAACATGTGCAAGACCCCTGTAAGGATGAGCAGGACTTCATGGAATGTGTGCAGGACATCCAGTAGGAGTGTGCAGGACATCATGAAGCGTGTGCAGGACCCCAGTAGGGGTTGAGCAGGACGTCATGGAATGTGTGTAGGACCTTAGTAAAATTACACAGGACATCATGGAACGTGTGCAGGACCCAATAGGGGTGTTGAAGACGTCCTGGAATGTGTGAAGGACCTTAGTACGAGTGTGCAGGACGTCATGAAGCGTGTGCAAGACCCCTGTAAGGATGATCAGAACTTCGTGGAATGTGTGCAGGACATCCCAGTAGGAGTGTGCAGGACATCATGAAGCGTGTGCAGGACCCCAATAGGGGTGTGCAGGACATCATGGAATGTGTGCAGGACCTTAGTAGGAGTGTGCAGGACATCATGAAACGTGTGCAAGACCCCTGTTAGGGATGATCAGAACTTCGTGGAATGTGTGCAGGACATCAGTAGGAGTGTGCAGGACATCATGAAACGTGTGCAAGACCCCTGTAAGGATGAGCAGGACTTCATGGAATGTGTGCTGGATCTCAGTAGGGGTGTGCAGGACGCCGTAGAGATGTGTGCAGGACCTCAGTAGGAGTGTGCAGGACCTTAGTAGGAGTGTGCAGGACATCATGCAGGACCTGTGCAGGACCCCAGTAGGGGGTGTGCAGGACGTCGTAGAATGTGCGCAGGACCTCAGTAGGAGTGTGCAGAACCTTAGTAGGGTGTGCAGGACATCATGGGACCTGTGCAGGACCCCAGTGAGGGAGTGTGCAGGACCTCAGTAGGAGTGTGCAGGGATATCATGGAACGTGTGCAGGACCCCAGTAGGGGTGTGCAGGACGTCGTAGAATGTGTGCAGGACCTCCAGTAGGAGTGTGCAGGACCTTAGTAGGAGTGTGCAGGACATCATGGGACCTGTGCAGGACCCCAGTAGAAGTGTGCAGGACATCATGGAACCTGTGCAGGACCCCAGTAGGGGTGTGCAGGACATCGTAGAGATGTGAGCAGAGACATCAGTAGGAGTGTGCAGGACATCATGGGACCTGTGCAGGACCCCAGTAGAGTGTGCAGGACGTCGTAGAATGTGTGCAGGACCTTAGTAGGAGTGTGCAGGACATCATGAAACATGTGCAAGACCCCTGTAAGGATGAGCAGGACTTCATGGAATGTGTTGCAGGACATCCCAGTAGGAGTGTGCAGGACATCATGAAGCGTGTGCAGGACCCCAGTAGGGTTGAGCAGGACGTCATGGAATGTGTGTAGGGCCTTAGTAAAATTACACAGGACATCATGGAACGTGTGCAGGACCCCAATAGGGGTGTGCAGGACATCATGGAATGTGTGTGCAGGACCTTGAAAGTAGGAGTGTGCAGGACATCATGAAACGTGTGCAAGACCCCTGTAAGGATGATCAGAACTTAGTGGAATGTGTGCAGGACATCAGTAGGAGTGTGCAGGACATCATGAAACGTGTGCAAGACCCCCTGTAAGGATGAGCAGGACTTCATGGAATGTGTGCTGGATCTCAGTAGGGGTGTGTGCAGGACCTCAGTTCAATGTTCAGGACATCGTATGCAAGCCAGGCCTCCGAATCTACAAGAACGATAGTTAAGTCCGCCAGAACAGGGCTACCGTAATCTCACTCGAGTTTGCTCTAAGAATTTTCCTAAGTTCTGGCTCCGATTTCGCTTCATCTTCCCTACAGGTGGTGATGTTTCCCTGCTTTTTAGTCCAGGCAGATCCTCAACTGCTGACCCCTAGAGAAGGACGGTGTGTGAATCAAGACACACCGCTCTTCACTTCTTTTATACTTTATCATTGATCAATTGGGTATCATCAAATTTGTTTACGAGAGCCGAATAACATCATTCCTGAGATTACGGTAGTCCTCTTCTGGCGCACTTAACTATCGTTCGCGCTGGAAATCAATTTCCATTTTCAGGCTCAATTTCATGATTGAGCCCGGTAGACCACACTGGTAAACTTTGGCGAGTCAAAAACGTTGGACGATGAGGTTCATATCCGCCACCAATTCTCACCAGTCATCTAGCCCTTTTTCCTAGAATGTTGGTGCGACAGTAAGATAACAGGAAAAATTGGTTACGGCACGAACTCCACATGCAGAAAAACTCCGAAAATGATTTTTGGCGCGAAAATCAAATTCACGTATTTACAATGTGTTCCGATTGACTTTTCTTTACAAATGAAGGTTTTTCATGGGCCTCTTCAACATTTTCTTTCACTAGAGGGCCAATCTACGCAAAAAACTCATAGAAATGATGGAAAACTCTGATAAAAAGAGGCCTGATACTGCGCTATCAATCATTGTTTTTTATTAGAGCTCTACGGAAATACTTCGACTGGTAGCCTCACCAATGGGCCGTTCATTTCATTTCTGTCTTGAGTGGTGCGTGCCCCCGTCTAGAAGAGTGCCTAGAACCTGTACAATTGGGTCATTTTGAAACTCATTTCTTCATTTTCGACTTTTAAATTCAAAAAGTATATGCCTTGCATCTATTTGTAGGAAGCCGCGTTGCAACAATTATCTTGCAGTCTTAGCAGCGGAGTGGTTTGTTTCTTCATTTCTACCACTATGTTTTCGAAAAAAAAACAACTTGACTTCTGGAGCTCGACGATATTGTAGAAGGGAAACCCTTGTAAAAGTTGTGAAATTTCTGAAAGTTGGGCTCCGCAGAAAAAGGTCAAGGATTTGGCATTGCTCCTAAATGTTGTGAAATTGTTTTATTGGATTTGGCTCTCAACTTGATTTTTCAAATGTAGTGAAATTGTCGAATTGATTTGGCTGTGATGATACTATATGCAGATAACATAATCATTAAATCTAGTGAAATTGTTGCAAACGGATTTGGCAGGAGCTCTATCAATTATCACAGTCAAATCACGCGTCAGAAGGTCCTCTGGCGAGCGAATGAAGACAAAAAGAAAAAAATAATAATCCTCAGTCAACAATGCTGAACGAACCGTGGCCTTATGGGCTAGGAATTAAGGTTTCGAATGTTATTCTGCCCTTTCAGTGTAGCTCCCACTAACAATAAGGTACCAGACCTTCCCTCACCGATGAGATAAAAAATCATGAAAACGAAATCTAACGCAATTTACTCGCTACTGACTCTATGTCTTCGTGTCCTCAACGCTTTCACGGTTCGCATAGTATAGAAACGTTTTTGCTGCTAGGTTTATTCCTGTTCTCATTCGATTCAATATGCGCTCCAAGGAAAACCCCTTCTGACGCGTGATTTGACTGTGATAATTGATAGAGCTCCTGCCAAATCCGTTTGCAACAATTTCACTACATTTAATGATTATGTTATCTGCATATAGTATCATCACAGCCAAATCAATTCGACAATTTCACTACATTTGAAAAAATCAAGTTGAAGCCAAATCCAATAAAACAATTTCACAACATTTAGGAGCAATGCCAAATCCTTGACCTTTTCTGCGGAGCCCAACTTTCAGAAATGAATAACTGAATATGCAAATGAATGCATAAACAAATCAATTATTAAAAACTAAATAAATAAATAAATAGATAAACAAATAAATAAGTAAATAAATAAATAAATAAATAAATAAATAAATAAAAAAATAAATAAATAAAGAAATGAATAAATAAATAAATAATTAAATAAATAAATAAATAAATAAATAAATAAATGAATAAATAAATAAAAGAAATAATTAAAGGCAGTGTTCACGATGATCATCCTTGTTGACTTTCCACACTAAAATGATAGGGAGAAGGATCCTAGGCTCCCAGTGCCGAAGGAATGGTAGAAAACGAGCCAGGAGTGGCAAAACAACGGCTGCGAACAAGCGTTTTGGTGCCCCAGACACGCCCCGGGCCCCAGATCCGCCCTTCGAAAGGAACAAATGAAGACTCGGATGATGAGGAGTGATCAAGTGAAAAAAGTGCTAATAAGTGAGCTGTTTACTTCATTGCACTGATAGGTATCATCCATCTAGCGGTCAATTCCTCCACGCTCAAAAATAAACACAAACAAGAGAGGACCTATTTTGCTCAAAAACGCGTCTTTCATGCCCTTTTTAGGCATGCCTTGCTACATAGGGCACCAGACCTTCCGTAAGCCGTGGAGATATCGGAAGTGAAATTTATCGTGAGCACTGCCTTTAAATAAATAGAATAGATGAATAAATAAAGAGATAAATAAATAAATATTAATAAATGAATAAAAAATAAAATGAATTAAAATTATTAAACTGGTAAATAATTTAAAGCATGTCATATTTTTCTCATACGTTGCAGGTGTTGCAATTCATCCGGAACGGCAAACGTACGAGTATACCAGACAGCAAATATCAACTGCAACAATTAGTTGTGAGTCTGCTCGACTTTTTCTGCTTTCGATTCAGGCAGTCACACTCTACAAGCTAGGCATGCTTCTTATGGCAACAGTATAGCAACTGTTGTTGCTAAAGGACATGTGTTTGCCATTGTTCCTAGGATGGCGAATGCGGTTGCCGCGGATCCACCCGTTGACGTTTGACAGAGCTGATTGCTGAAAGGTATTTGATCCAGTGCCGAGTCTCCAATGCGAATCCTGATAGTTCCGCGGTTGCAGCACGGGTCTCGATTATGCCGCGACCTTGCGGGATCGCACCGTGCGGAATTTCATAAGGCAGCATCCACGCTCGTAAACATGATTGAGATAACTACGAAAATAGAATGGCATGGCCCAGATTACAACGCCTACGCATTTTGAAGGGTCAAAAACGACCCACAATTCCGCTACATGAGTTAGAAGTTGGCCCCGCCCTGTATTTTCACGCCCCTTGTATTTGCCCTTTTCCTGCAACGCAAAGCTGCTGAGTCATATTCACCGTCGGTACTGTTGGTAGGTTGCTTTGGAGGAAAAGAGGAACTACAAGGGGCGTGAAAATACAGGGCGGGGCTAACCTTTCAACTTATGTAGCGGCATTGTGGAGTCATTTGATTTACTTCAAAATGCGTAGGCATTGTGTTGTAAGCCATACGGTTCGATTCACATTGTTATCCCAACCACGTTTACGAGCGTGCACGCTGCCTTTAACCTGCGAGTGGAACATTGCCTACAGGCCCTGAATCATTGAAATTGTGAAATGTTTGGTTTGATTTGGGTAAAAACTCTGAGAGGTAGTCGGCTCGGAGCCGACTTCGTCTGAACGGCATATGTCCAAACGCTCATTTTTGCCACCGAGATCACTGAGATTTCTATTTTTTTTTCAGTGTGAAGCCGAATTTTTCGGTATAGAGCTGTATCGCCACATGCTTCGACGGCGTTTATGGAAGCTAACTGGTAAAGCTGCCTACTATGCCTGCTATTCAGACTCTGAATAAAGATTTTTTCGTTTTTTATAATGTTTTGTAAGAGAATTATGAACAATTCGTTGACTTGGTTGACAGTTTCTTAATAGCCACCTACCGCAACCTATCAAAAACTTCGTAGAAAAACTTAGAGGAAATGTATCTCATGCGAAACCGGGGAACTGGAGGAGCCCGGACAGGAACGGCAGTGGCCCGGACAACATTAGAAGTCGAAGCACAGATTGAGAGGAGCCGAGTTTTCAGGCTGTTCGGGGCTGAGAATCGCTTGCTTAGGAGTTGCACTACGCATAGAGACAATTTCAATTTGGTTATTTTGTTCTGTTGTGAAGTGAGATTTTTTTTAATTCGCAAGGACACTTGAAAGAGCGTTTTCGTGGAAAACTGTATGGAGGACGATTAGAAGATTATCCATTCTAGTTATGAGAAATAAGCCAGCAAAGGTGAATTCACGCGTACTGACATGTTCACCGCAGGTTATGAAGTCTGTCCGAATGAGAGTGTTTGCCCTCGCGGTCGGCGTGCATGTCGAACCACCATCGCAGAGGCGTTTTTTCGGCTTGACACACGCGCCGACCACTTGGGCGCACATTCTTATTCGGACAGACTTCATTTTGACAGGTTGGAACCACAAATTTCTGCCTCGACAGGCTGCGTCAACGTGTCAAAACATACAGTCGATGGCGAAAAAGAAAGATGAATTTGAAATTCGTTGGTATTTTCTGACAATGAGAACTTGTAATCTCGTGGAAAACAATCACTGAGACCATTGTTATGCTTTGCCACAGCCCTGTCGCTGTCGCAGACCAGAACGACGTCGCAGTCGCTGAGGGCCAGTTGTGCTAGGCCAAACATCACGCCAACTTACGTCTGACAAGCACTATCGGCCGCACAATCGCAGACAAATCAATAACCAAGAATCAACAGCAAATCAGTTCAGTTTCAGCTCTATAAAGAGGCAGGCTTCAAAAATAATACATCTAAGATAAGGTGAAGACCCCAGGAGAGAATAGAAAGAAGGAACTATAAAAAAAGAAGAAAAACAGAGGAAATGCGCACTGAACCAATTACTCCGACGCTGTCGCGGGCATCGGTCGCAGTGCGCCACACTGCGACCTATGCCCGAGACAGCGACCTATTGCGGCACGGTTTCAACATTTGAATGTATAAGGCCTCTTTCAGAGTTCGATCGCTCTGCGACGCGACCGAATGAAAACACTGTGTATCGATCTGGTCGCGTCGCGCGATCTGGGCGCCGGCCTTTCAGACAAGATCGCGGGAAAAGTCGCCCAATCGCGCGATTGGGCGACTGAGATGGCCAGATCGCGGCGCCATGCAGTGCACACGGCGACGCGACCGAAAGCGGCGACCGCTTCATATGTCCTGGTTCAAATTCCTCTTTTTTCACGTTGATTCAGGCAAAAATCAGTATAAGTAGGCAAAACAATCATAATCCAGAACAATTATTATCATGAATGGTTATTATCATTAAAAAAATCTACGATACACTTGAGGGTGACAATAAAACTAGGATCCAAATCACAATTGACAATGTAGTTCAATGGTCTAAACAAAACCTTCTCCCTCTTCCCACTCAAAAAAGTCAAGTAAATTACTACACCTGGGTAGAACTACTAATCCGGAAGAGCGGGTACAATATCGATGGTTCAATACTCCATCATGTTAACCTAGTTAAAGATTTAGAGTTTCTTGTCGATTCGAAATTGAATTTTGATAAGCATTTGGATAGTATTGTTGCGAAAGCTGAACAGAAACTTTTCCTTCTGTTCAAATCGCTGAAAACTAAAGGTCCATTGCTTTTGGGTACAACCTATGAAATTTACGTTCGATCTGTTCTTGAATATGGTACCTGTATCTACTTTCCTCATTAAAAAACCTGCGTTGCCAAACTAGAAAGAGTGCAAAAACAACTTCACAAGGAAGGTCTTCATAAGGTCTCTTGGCTTCACGTATAGGGAGTATTCCCGTGGCATAGTGAGAAATCGTATGCCTAATTTGGATACTCTACATTACAGACATAAAAGAAATGATTTAATTTTGGTATATAATATTATAACTGGAAGACTGGGTCTCAAAGCTCATTCATTTTTCAAACTGGTTGAATCAAATACTAGGGAAGAAAGGTCCAAGCTTAAATTCCGTCAGCCGCGCACCTCTTTGGGGCGCAGCTTCTCCATCTTCAGAGACGGCATGGAATATGTACTTGAAGATGAGTCATACTGTTCAGATACCGATCAACTTCACTAAATTCAAAACACTTGTCAAAAATTACCTTCATTGTCAAGAAACGATCTATCAATCCTTTTACGCTTTTTCCTTTCGAAACTTGTCATTTTTCGAGCTTCTCGATGTTTTCGTTTTTTTGCCCTTTCTATATTTCTACACGTCTGCAAGGGCGTGTAATAAAGTTAAAGTTAAATGGCAAAGCACAATGCACCTTTTTATCATAAATGGCTAACCAATTGCGCGACACCGCGAACATGAAACAGGCGTCGATTAGAATGTGTACGTAAAAGGTGCGTGGTCGCCAACTTCCCGCGATTGGGCATTCACACTTCCAAAATCTGCTATTTCCACGGCGACGCGACGGTCTCGTCGCCACGTGTGTGGGACAGTGGCAAGAGGAGCCACTGTCACGCACACGATTGAGTGATCGATCCTAGCTCAGGGTCAACCGAACCTTATATCCGTCCGGGGTCGGTAAATTGGTACCGGACTTGTCTGGGGGGATAGAATCACTGACTTGAACATCGGGTGGCCACCGCAAGTCATTGTATAGGCCCAATACATGTTCAAAAGCCTATACGATTCCGAATGGAAGTCGAATATGTGGTCCATCCCCAGAGGCGCCGAAAACCTTATCCTTACTTCTTTTAAAAATTTTTTTCGTCTACTTTCGCATTTTACTCATTTCCCCCTCGCACTCCACAGAATCTAAGAAAAATTTCCGCGTTATCGAGCCAGGTTCAGTAGTTTTCGATGAAGGGTCAGCAGATGTATCGGGCAATCGATCGACGCCTTCTGAAAATGCAAACTGCGGCCATGATGATATTTTTTAAGAAAGGCTTCATCGCTTTGCTTCCTACAATGGCAACGCTTTTTCTACGATGACTCGCAAAAAATGTTTTCCTTTGCTCGAGCAAAGCAATACGAAGTTATAAGATGCTCACATTACAATATTTCTCAACGAACCCGAAATGCGAGCACAAAAATGTAGAAAAATAATTTTTCGAATAAGGTGAGTAAATGCTCTTACACTATGTACAGGGATTTACGCGATAGAAATTGTAAATCAAATAAGATTGGAAAAAGCAAGTCAAAGTGTGAACGAGAAACCTCCTGGATAATGAATCGAATAAATGCAAAACTATTTTTCTAGAAGTTGCATTGCGGGAATCGAACCCGCAACCCAAGCATTCCTTCGTAGTTTAGTATTCCCAAGCGTTATCCTGTCGCGCATTCCTGCTCGCTGGCTATGGCATCTTCAATCAAGTTATTAGAGGAATGGAATGCAGAATGAGCTCGGAAACGACTTTCAACGATTTCACGAATGGTCCAGGATCAAACCATCAAACGTTGTATAGGGCAACTTCATTGTAGCTTAAAGTGTGCCGAGCATATGAACTCACTCTAGCTGCTCCTATTAGTAAGTTACAGGTAGTTCCGATTGTTTTTTCTTTTTTCATGTAATATCGGAAGCTCCATAGTGGAAACTCAACATACAGTAATGTTACTCTATCCATCACCCACAACTCTCAGAAGAACTTTTTTTCAGGACGTCTCCTATTCCAGAGGGTCCTCTTCCAACGCGTGTCGAATGTGCGTTTAACTCAAGTGACCACTCCCATCAAACGGCTATCGCAGGAACAAGTACTCCAAACAGTAGAACAAGCTGCAAATTTTATCGCCGGAGCACGTGCTGCAAGGCAGTTCAGAGCTACATATGGCAGCAGCACAACGATACGCTATGCGAGCGGCACACTGACATGCGATGCGGCTAGCTCGCCGAGCAGCATGTGGTAACACGACAGTGCCTTCTTGAAAAATACGGTTAAGCTCGGCCGGCATACGAAGCACCGAGGAGCAAATACTGCGAGTCACTGACGTCCCCCTCTTATACGTAGTGATTATTGAGTCCGATTTGGACAATCGTTTTGTTATTGAGTCGAAAGTGTATCCTCCTTGTCTTCGAAATGAATGGGTAATCGACAGGCATTGAATGTGGACATTGTCTAAACATATATTCGGATGAAATGGACGGGCTACAACTTCCTCAAATGAGGGTCAGGTCTACCTTATGCGCTTGATTGTGGTCAATTAGCGTCAGATGTGTGTTCAGATTGCGCTCACTTAGAGGCAGTGTTCACGATTATTTTTCATCTCTTATGTTTATTAGCTGAAACGGTTTCTTTGCGCCCGAGTAGAGCTAAGAGGACGGAGAATTTGAAAAAAAAACACGCTTCAGAAATGAAATTCTTGACTTTCTACGAAAACATTATTTTTTCTGGTTCTTATCTAATACCAATATGCACAAGATAATTTTCCAAATTGGCTTTAGCCTTATTATTCGCCGGGCGCAACAACCGACAACTCGGACAGCTAGTCTAACAAGGGAAGTATACAAAGCGTGTTTCGGATCTGCGGAAACAAGTTGTATCGCTAGAATCTCTGGAGCATCTGTAGCAAAACTGTGCAGTACCCCGTCCCCAGCCGCTGGTTCACAAAAGTTATAAGCGCAACGAACGTTTTTTGTGCTTTTCGTACCTTCCAAAACGCTCAGTAAACTTTCGAAAATCTGGAATAGGACCTCATAATCGTGTTCAGCGTCCAAAACAACCACCTTGGGGAAAGTTTCGGTAAAAGCACATTTATCGAAATTTGTAAAGACTGATAGCGTTTCGGTACGAAATTTTGGTTGAGTGGTTACTTATGTATTTCAACTAGGGGTTCTGAAAGGGCTTCAGAAAAATGTTCCAGATTTGACTCAAAATTCTCTCAGGTTGGTTTTCTGTGGTCCGTTTGCCGAGTTTCTAGCGATTATCGTAGATTTTAGGTGGGTGTACAGTTTGATCAAAGTCTCAGATTGGAGTCAAAATTTGTATGCGGAAGTCATTTGGTGTGGTGAACACGAATTTGATGAACACTTGCCGAGTTTTAAACTATTAAGGTAGGTTTCGCCCCTAAACGGCACATTACTTACCGCGACCTGCAGTAGATTTCAGAATTTCGAAAAATAGACCTCAGATTCGTTTTCATCACCCTAGATTATCCCTACACACAGGTTTTGAGCAAAATCCGAACTTTTTCAGAAATCACTCACAAAAATTTTCTGTTGGGTACTCCAACGTTTTCGCGAAACTTTGAAAACGCTGATAACTTTTTGATGCCACCTACTCGGGGCTGGGCACTGCAAAGTTTTACTATAGTTGCACAAAAGGTGCTGATAATACAACTCGTTTCCGCAGATCCGACATACGCTTTCTACACTTCCTTTGCAAGTCAAAGACTTTCACCTAGTTTTGAACACGTTTTTTTGCAGTTTTTTTTCAATGATTTCAGTAACACATAGTGGCCAACGCATTATTTAATGCGTATGAAACTCAAGGCCCAAAATCATCGTGAACACTTCCTCCAAGATGTCGTTCAATTCCTTCTATTACCGTTATCAGGTGTCCATTCGACGACCACGGGAATACCACTAGCGCTATCAAATAGAGAGGGTAGTGTGCCTCTTATCGGTCTTGTTTCGTGTGAGGGCAGGAACGTATTCTGCTCTTGATTATTATTGATATTTTCTCCGCACATTTCGCTCCAATTTTAGAATAATAACGCATAAACTTTCAAACTTCCGCTGGTGTTTTTTGCTTGTAAGTGGTTTTGAGCAATATTTTCCCCTCAGCAGATTTGATTCATGCTCAGAATGTTTAGATTCTCTCACTTGACGGAGATGTTGTGTTGAGGGAACTTAGAAAGTTATAGTATCCTTCTTGCCTGGCTTGCGACGCAACTACGCCCGACACGCTCGCCACGCGTCCACCTGGTTGCATCATCATTACGGCCGAATTGGATGAGAAGTTTACAGTTTTGGAATTATGGTGAAAAAGATGGGGTGGTAGTAAACTAGCCGAAACTGAGAGTTAGGAACCGTGATCATGTCACGATAACCAAGAAGAATTGTGGTGTGAGACATCGAAGTTACCCTCGAACCAAATGTGAACTGCCACATAATCGTTCGCAAAAATGGCTACCATTGGTAAACGAACCCGCGAACGCCGGTTCATAAACAGCGACACAACGCTCTGCACCAAACTGCTATGATGTCAACGCACGAGAACTAATTCTGGAACAGGGGCTCTCTACACACCGAGGGAGGGGTTGTCCCGCCTTTCGCGGCTCTAATTCCACTCGGGACCACTTCGCTCACGTGGAGCGGCATGACGTTTCAAGCTGCAAAAACGGGACAACTCCTCCCTTGGTGTGTAGACAACCCCTGTCCCACTTATTCTCATCATGAACTTATGCACTTGCTTGTGTAAAAGTCTATGAGTGCGGATCTGAACCCGCGATCGCACTGAAAAGAGCAGCGCGACATCGCCCTACGCCACGCATCCACGACTGAGTGACTTTGGAGAGACCCTCCTAGGTTCATGAACCCTGCCCCTCATAAATCAACAATTAACACTTTCTCAGTAGAGACAGTAGCTGTGGAAATGATTAGAGCAGAAATAATAGTTTCCGATTAACTTGTAATCTTCTCGTGGACAGTATATGCTTGTTCTGCGTAGAGTCACTCCTTCTCGTCTTCTCGCCTTACTTTCGTTGATTGATCCTTTCAGCTGAATGTTTAACCTCTGTTTGCTTTTTCTTTATCTAGTTTTTATGAGTATTATGCGATAATGATTTTTCTCGTCGATGTTTCCAATTTGACGAGAATCGTGAATTCAGGTGCAACTGGCCGGAAAAATCTGTCACAGGAATAGCTAGGCTTAAACTTGCTGTAAGGTTGATATGAAAGTCCTTGTTTCGAAATTTCAGGTCTACTTACAGTGCGGTCGGCTGCCAAGGGTAAAAAGGCGGCGGCGGGCTGCGGCCGCCGCCGTTTTTGTGCGGCGCCCAATTTAGGAACTGTTTACCGCGTTTAACGACTTTCTCGGTTGTTTCTGCTCGTGTGAAATTTTTGAGGCAGCCCTACGATTCCACCAAAGAATTTTAGAGAAAATTCAACTGGTTTGAAATTTTTCGAAAAATTTAACTGGGAGAGTGGCGAGTCTTCAGATGCTCATAAACAATTCCAAAACAACGTTATATCGTTAGTCTCCATGCTCGACTCTCTATTAACCTCGGCATGATGAAACAGTCGTGATTTTTCTGTTTGAACTCGGACACGAGGTTGGCAGATGGATTTACTGGCTTACGTACGTTTCGGCGGAATCGCCGTCTTCAGAGCCTGAAAGAAGCAAATCAGAAATGCGCTTATCCGGTCAAATGTCGACTAAGCTCTACCCAATTCGAAGAACTCTATTTCCCAAACCTCGTCTAAAGTGAAGAAACCAGGGAGATAACCGTACCTTGTCAGGGAAGCACGCTAGGAGAATCACAACATAGAACGAATTGTTGAAGCCAGGAACGGTGATGGTGCCGCTACCTCTCGACGTTAGAATGCGAGTCTGAGGTAGGGCTTGAGTTCTCCGGCTATATATAGGCATTCCCCCTTCCGATTGATTTTTGGATCGTTCGCCTGGATCCAAAATGCCTCCAGGGTCTTTCTCGCGGGTGTGTCAGTTTCTCGCCCCATAATCTCAACCTTGATTGGATAGTCGTCGCCGTGGTGGGCGTTAACACGGTGACACCCCAGAACTGTTGATGCCCGCAGCTTATCTTTACCGTCCAGATGCTCCTTCACTCTAACATGGAGCGGCCTTGATGTCTCTCCAATGTATTGCTCGCCGCACATCAGGCACGAGATCATGTAGACCACACCGCATGCAGTGCAATCTCCCTCTCTACCAGCAGGACAGACCACACAATTGGGAGTTGTGCAAATATAGACGGTTTCGTATAAGGCGGGTTTTAGGTTACTTGGGGGATATCAACGATGACGACAGTGCTTTTCAGACCAGCTTTGTTTCGACACCTTCTCAGAGATCTGCTCACTTCATCGGAAATGAAGGGCATTTTCAAGGGAATTCTTCCTTCAACTGCTGTACCCTGCTCTTCCCGGCGCACGACTGAGCCCCTGGGTCTACGTGGGACCGAACTGGTGGGATATCCGTTCAAGACCGCAATTTCATGCGCTATTTGAACAGATTCTTTTTGTTCGTTTTCTCCGGTACAAACACATTTCGCTGTGCGGTACATATTTGCGACAACATCCCGTTTTGTTTGAGAAGGGTGTGCTGACTGGAAATGGACAACTATTTTTTTGTTACTAGGTTTACGATACCATTTTATTGAGAACCTGCCCTGCGAAAAATTTACCTGGACGTTCAAAAAAGGTAGCCAATTTTGCACCGGTTTTTCCCGGGTGAATTTTATATTACCAGACTGACTGTTGATGAGTTCGAAACACTGGTCCATTTCCTCCTGTGTGGGACAGACGACGAAACAGTCGTCTATGTACCTACAGTATAGCATTGGCAGCCGTGCCAGTACCGGAGATTCGACTTTTCCCATGAAAGCTATGGCAAGTGTCGGAGCTAGGCGCTGTCCCATAGCTAGACCTCTGACCTGCTTGAAATATTGTCCCGACCACCTGAAGATGTTGCACTTGAGGCACTCCTGGAGAAGTGTCATCAGTTGGCCAATTGACAGACCGAAAGTGTTTATGGAGCCTTGATTTTCATTGAGAAGCTCGAACACAGCCTCCATTGCATGGTCATTGCTGGCATTAGTATAAAGGCTGTGACGTCGAAAGGCTCCATGATACAAGGGTTAGCAGGCTGAATGTTATGGAGGTGGTCGAGAAACGCGCGGGTGTTGGGGAGATGGGCCGGGATGTGGTCTAGCAGTTGTTTTAGGATGCTGTTGATAAACCAAGCAATCCTATCTGTGGGGCCACCCACGCAGCTGATGATGGGCCTGACCTTGATGGAGCTGGGAATGATTGTTGCAAGATTTTCGGCCGCCGGGAATTTATGGGTCTTTACCAGCAGGTACAGAACTGGTTATATCGTTAGTGAGAAATGTATGTGGTGCAAAATATTCAGTATCTCAAAAATAAGATGTGAACTCCAAAAAAACTCGGAGCTTAAAATAAAAATACTCTGGATGAAAGTTACAATGCAACGCTATGCAGCCCGATTGAAATTAATTTTGGGCTCAGACAGGCCAATGCTGATTGAAATGTTTTAATGGTGATTAAAATAATTTATATGCCCAAACATGAAATTATCGAAAAACTTTCTGGTTGATCGCGCATTTTTGAAAAAAAAATCAGAAAATTGGTGATTTTTTAGAAATCCAGTGTTTATTAAAAAAGCCCATCAAATGTTTTCCTTTATTGTGACGAATGTTTTTTCGTAGAGCTGAATATGTGACACCACTGGTGAGTTATTTGGCCATTTTTGCACTCCGATTTCCAAATTATCATTGACTCAACATTGTTCTGCAAGACGCAACCAGTTTTTATGAGGCCCTGGACTATATAACTCCTATTAAAGGACTTCCCGAAGAAGTTAACTAAGAAAAAGTATATGTGGGCATCAATAAAGAGTAACAGAATAGGAGAAACACGAAAACGAGAAAATTTTAAAATTTTTTGAAAATTTTGTTTTTCGTGGAATTCAGCACCTATTTCAAACTGTTATCTGGCAATACAACGATTATAACCCTGATCTCGAACGAAAGCTCGTATTTCTACCTTATAAATTAGTTTGAGGCGGATTCATTGAAGATTGGGTGGGAAAAGTTTTTCCAAAAAGTGCTCCGCGCTCACTTTAGTGACGTTTTTTAATATTCAGCCGTATGTGGATTTATATGAAGAGAGGGGCTGTGGCACTCCAGCAAATGTTTTTCTGCGTGTCAGTGAAGGTTTCTAGAATCCATCGAAAGAATTTTAAAGAAAATTATTTAACTTCGATTCTGCAAAATATGACGATATCAAAAGTTTTATATTTACACCACCGTCAAACACTCTCCGTTGAAGCTTAATCAATGCTCTTGTCACAAACGAAAGAAAAGAAGGGTCGCTATTGAACCTGACATTGTGGACAAGAATCACTAGGTGGTGATAGAAAAAAATAGGAGCCAAACCCAGGCCATCATGCTCATAATTCTTTGCCTCAGCATTTACTGGACTAGAATGGTTTCATGTCGTGATATTGAAGAGGAAAGGTTTCATACAGAATACTAATGGGCCGAGTCTCCTAATAGTCGTACCATAGAATCTCAAATGTGGATGCGAAAAATCCCGATTTTTTCTTCGATGGAATTCTGAGCTCTGGGTCCGGTCTGGGCTCACTATTGACAGATGGGTGCCAGTAAAGTCCGACCGACGAAATTCGTCCTCGCCCACAAAAATACCCAAAGAACATTCAGATTTATAGAAAAAACGTATACACCAAATTTTGTGCAAATCGGGATTCTTGGAGGGTATCTGTGCGTTGAAAACTACGAATGTTCAGACTGAAAGCGAAAATTGAAGAAATGTGAACTTGTCAATACTGAGAAGATTTCTTTGTGGTAGTATATAGATACGAATATACAGGTTATGGCTAACATCATGGCTCCTCTGAATATGCCCAGATTCGTTCCTCTGTTATCGTTATGCCCTCGCCCTGCTAATCGCTGACTTCGCACCTCCAGTTGGACCCGTCAGGTCACCGCAACGGCTCACCAACAGCACAGAAGTCAACTCATGTACCTTTTCAGAATAGAAGTAACTTCTGAAGTCTCGGTTAGAAATTTTCAGAATCTTCATGCCTTTCATGCGTATGTAAAATTTCAAGCCGGAATTCGTTCTTGGCGTGGTACACAAAGGCATACAGCCCTGTACTAAACCTGTGACCGATTCTAAAAATTATTAGAATAATTCGAATATCCGAGTATTCGAGCATAGAGCTAGATGATAGCGACTCTCTCGGAAATTCCAATTTTCGATTTTTCTCAAATATTTGATTGATTCCAGGACTTTAGTTTTTCATTTCGAACTTTCTGCTCATTCAGGTGATTAAATTATTCGTGTCGTTGAATTTCCGATTAATTCGGAAATTTGAATTATTGGCCTTTTCGAAGTTTCCATTCTATCGGGATTGAAAATTATTCACTATTTCGATTATTTGATTCAGAAAATTTAAAGTTCGATGTTTTCAGTACTCGGCCAATGTCGGTTGGCGACATTTGAATATTAGCTATGCTGAAAAAAATTACAAAATATTCATTAATTACTCGGAAAACACGAAAGTTAGAATAACTGTCCAAATAATCGAAAAAATATTCTGAATTAAAAAATAAAAAAACCGAAAAAAATTAAATTAAAAAATAAAAAAATCCGAAAAATAGCTGTGTAGAAGAACTATATAACAGTTGACTTCTGTGCTGTTGGTGAGCCGTTGCAGTGACCTGACGCGTCCAACTGGAGGTGCGAAGTCAGCGATTAGCAGGGCGAGGGCATAACGATAACAGAGGAACGAATCTGGGCATATTCAGAGGAGCCATGATGTTAGCCATAACCTGCATATTCGTATCTATATACTACCGCAAAGGAATCCTCTCAGTATTGACAAGTTCACATTTCCTCAATTTTCGCTTTCAGTCAGAACATTCGTAGTTTTCAACGCACAGATACCCTCCAAGAATCCCAATTCGCACAAAATTTGGTGTATACGTTTTTTCTATAAATCTGAATGTTCTTTGGGTATTTTTGTGGGCGAGGACGAATTTCGTCGGTCGGACTTTACTGGCACCCATCTGTCAATAGTGAGCCTAGACCGGACCCTGAGCTCAGAATTCCATCGAAGAAAAAATTGGGATTTTCCGCATCCACATTTGAGATTCTGTGGTACGACTATTAGGAGACTCAACCCATAAGTATTCTGTATGAAACCTTTCCTCTTCAATATCTCGATATGAAACCATTCTAATCCAGTATACTCTGAGGCAAAGAATTATGAGCATGATGGCCTGGGTTTGGCTCCTATTTTTTTCTATCACCACCTAGTGATTCTTGTCCACAATGTGAGGTTCAATAGCGACCCTTCTTTTCTTTCGTTTGTGACAAGAGCATTGATTAAGCTTGAACGGAGAGTGTTTGACGGTGGTGTAAATATAAAACTTTTGATATCGTCATATTTTGCAGAATCGAAGTTGAATAATTTTCTTTAAAATTCTTTCGATGGATTTTAGAAACCTTCACTGTTACGCAGAAAAACATTTGCTGGAGTGCCACAGCCCCTCTCTTCATATAAATCCACATACGGCTGAATATTAAAAAACGTCACTAAAGTGAGCGCGGAGCACTTTTTGGAAAAACTTTTCCCACCCAATCTTCAATGAATCCGCCTCAAACTAATTTATAAGGTAGAAATACGAGCTTTCGTTCGAGATCAGGGTTATAATTGTTGTATTGCCAGATAACGGTTTGAAATAGGTGCTGAATTCCAAAGAATAAAAACCACGAAATACGAAATTTTCAAAAAAATTTCAAATTTTCTCGTTTTCGTGTTTCTCCTATTCTGTTACTCTTTATTGATGCCCACATATACTTTTTCTTAGTTAACTTCTTCGGGAAGTCCTTTAATAGGAGTTATATAGTCCAGGGCCTCATAAAAACTGGTTGCGTCTTGCAGAACAATGTTGAGTCAATGATAATTTGGAAATCGGAGAGCAAAAATGGCCAAATAACTCAACAGTGGTGTCACATACTTAGCTCTACGAAAAAAACATTCATCACAATAAAGGAAAACATTTGATGGGCTTTTTGAATAGACACTGGATTTCTAAAAAATCACCAATTTTCTGATTTTTTTTTCAAAAATGCGCGATCAACCAGAAAGTTTTTCGATAATTTCATGTTTGGGCATATAAATTATTTTAATCACCATTAAAACATTTCAATCAGCATAGGCCTGTCTGAGCCCAAAATTAATTTCAATCGGGCTGCATAGCGTTGCATTGTAACTTTCATCCAGAGTATTTTTCTTTTCAGCTCCGAGTTTTTTTGAGAAAACATCTTATTTTTGAGATACTAAATATTTTGCACCACATACATTTCTCACTAACGATATAACGTTGTTTTGGAATTGTTTATGAGCATCTGAAGACTCGCCACTCTCCCAGTTAAATTTTTCGAAAAATTTCCAACCAGTTGAATTTTCTCCAAAATTCTTTGGTGGAATCGTAGGGCTGCCCCAAGAATTTCACACGAACAGAAACAACCGAGAAAGTCGTTAAACGCGTTAAACAGTTCCCAAATTGGGCGCCGCACAAAAACGGCCGCCTCCTTTTTACCCTTGGCAGCCGACCGCACTGTAATTTTCTCAATCACTGATTATGAGAACCTTACAGCTCACTTTTGCGGTGACGACTCAATATTTACTTCGTCGAGTAATTGAAACAACAAGATGAACTGAATAATCGAAGAAAACATAAAATTAAAATCTCCTAATGAATAAAACATTAAAGTAATCAAAGTAGTAGACTAATTAATGGTTTCGGTTCATATTCTAGTCGATACTGTGGAGATTGAAGTGACAGGGCATAAGTTTTCTCTCTTTTCTGAATTTAGAAAAGAAAAGAAAAAAGAAAACCTGAGAAAACAAAAAATACATGATCACAACAAAAGTGAATAGCAAATTTCCCATGAATTTATTCGAAGGAAAAAAAAACACAATAGATCTGAAATTTGGAGTTAGAGACTTCAAATTCAAATTTCTGAGCGTTCTGGTCTAGTTAATCCACTGACAGGTTTCTCGGTCACAATAACCTCAATTTGTAGTCCTCGTAAAATCGTAGAGCACAAGAAAATCGAGCGCGCAAAATGCTCAGCAAAGAAAGATGAATTAGAGTTAAGCAATCAGCTGAACGAGGTAAGCAATAATTGGCTATTGATCGCGTTATCACTGCGCATGACAAACAGTGCGCCAGCCGTTGAGGGAACTGGCGTATATTTAGACAGTTCTTGGCCCAATCACGGCTCCAGAGATGATGGGTGAGAAACCCAGAGTTTAGTCCTATGGTATACTTTGTCGCAGTAATGAGCGACAGGCATGCTCTAACGGTCGCAGCGACGTGTCGCGGAGGGCTGACATACTGCAAATGTGCCATAGCCTGTCGCTACCACTGTCGCTGTCGCTATGCAGTGCACTGCGACAGCGACAGATTTAAAGGACGGGAGGCGGTAGCTGTCGCTGTGCAGAGCAACGCGACGCTAAAAATTCCTCTCGAGGACTTTTTAGCCTAACCCGCCATCGCCGTCAAACGCACTCCTCAACATGCCCAGTGTCTGACCGTTGACCTGTGAAAAGCGCCGATTAATGAGCGAATATCAATGTTGGCGATCGTGAGTTCCTAGGGGGGTAACAAGGAAGTTAAGGCGCAGTCACTTCGAACTTTCACTCCAAGAATTTTTACAATAACTTATTTTGGCTCTAGGTATTAGTACTACGATTTCCGTCAAGACTGATAACCTCATAGTTAACATTGAAATAAAAGCCCTGGTTAACATCGTAGTTTGGCAAGCTAACTACCACCCATGGTTTTCCACGTTTTTGTGGGCAAATATAGCGAAGCAGATCCAGTGTAATCAAGACAAATCACGGCTTGTATGTATGTATACCCAAAACAAAAAAGGAAACGCGGACGAACTGTGTCGCCTAGACGCGATGGTTGCTGTGAATGTTCGCTGGGTTAACGTCGCTGGTGTCCTCATGATCCTTAGGGTAAACTTGCTCCTGCAGAGACGTGAAAATGGGCCAGCTCGTCAGTAACTCTTCCCTTTTCGTGTACTGAATCCGTTAGTCACTCGTACTGTCCCATTCCATAAAAGTAGGTCTTTTTGAGTTCCCAAACGACTCTCTCAACAAAGTCAAAAGCTCATATTCTTGGCCTTATTTTCAGTGTGAGGTTTCATGGAACAAAGTAGACTACGAATATTGGCTCAAAATTTCGAAAACTTCCTGGTCATTCAGGAACTCAAAAGTGCAGCTGAAAGAGCAGTAGGAGTCCTACGCTTATCCTGCTATGGAGTTTCTAGAAACTATTTGGTTATAGTTTTAAACTTGTGGGTAAGCTTGCTTTCTTCAGTGAAGTAGACCATTTACAGACCTTTCCGGGAACTGGTGGAATTTGGGAAATTTTGAGTACGATTATTGTTGACATTTAGTGCTACACACTGCACGGCAACGGAAGAAGGCGCTGGCGCGCTTGCGGACTTCTCCTAATATACTGCAGTATCAATCATTTTTTCCGAAACAGCCGTGACGGATCGGTGACTTTCTTTGCCCATCGATACGAATACAGCTGTGAAAGCAATGAAAACAAACGAAAATGTGAGTATGGCAGCAAGAACTCAATGAACAATCACAGCTGTTTTGGAAAAATGGTTGATACTACAGTATACTGAAAGAAGTCCGCAACCGCACCACTGCCTTCTTTTGTTGCCGTAGACTTTATGTGCTAACAACTTATGATACATGCCTTTATGAAAGTAGGGGCGAGTGTAAAACTGGAACCCGGTTAGTCCTTACCTTGGGAACAGCACAGCAACTGTTTTTGAATATTTAGCTGACTTGGAGTTGGTCACCTGTGATCATATGCAGCGATAAGGGGTCTGCAGAGTCGCAGCGACAGACGAGTGGTCGCCCGTGTCAGCCTTGGCACGGCGACTAAAATGTATTTAAATATTACAGTCGCGTCGTCGGTTGTCGCTTGGTACCAGTGACGCAGGGCCGTCCTAGTGTCAAAAAACTCTGTGGTGCAACCTTGTCGCCCTTCACGCTACGTCGGTCGCCCTCGTCGCCGAAGGCAATCGATATTGCATCACCCAGCGCTATTCGTCGCTGCGAGCAACGCGGCGACTTAAGGGGTCTGCAGAGTTGCAGAGACCGTCGAGCGATCACCGAGCGTCAGCCTTGACGCGGCGACAAAAATGTTTCAAAACATTATCGTCGCAGCGTCGGTTCCCGCTCGCTGGCAGTGATGAGGGGCTTTCGCGGCGTCAGTACACTCTGCGGTGGCCCCTCGTCGCCCTTCACGCCCCGTCGGTCGCTATCGTCACCGAATGTAATCGATACTACATCACCTAGTGCTGTTCGTAGACGTGAGCAACGCCGCGACTTCAACTCTGCGGATCCCTTAATGTGATCGATATTGCATCAACCAGCGCCTTTCACGCCTGCGAGCAAAGCCGCGACTTGAACTCTGTGGGAACCTACAGTTGTGATTCATCATGTGGAAATACTTAGTAGCCACCCAGTAAATTTAATGTATTTGTGTACGTATTTAGCTGTAAGAGCAGAATTTCATTACAAATGCGACCAAAACGTTAAAACACGAACACCAATGTCACTACATTGACGAAGTTCTGATGGAAGTCCAAGAACCAAGTTGTCCAGGAAGCGCTAGTTGGACAATCTGCGTGCCACATCAGCGCATTGGAATACACTATGGCCCTAGTTGTACACCGGCGAAAGCAAAATGTCCCGCGCTGATATTGGTGCACCGCGTCGTCTGAGTTTGAAACTCGACGCGATATTGCAGACAAGAAATTCTTGGGCAGTTCAACTGGATTTAGCCGACATTTTGCTCTTCTTTCGCGCAGTCATTGCAATAATTTTCCACTTATTCATCCTTCCTCTCATTGCCGTGATGCTTATACCTGTTTCGGATTTTATAGCAGTTTTGACCCCGAAAATAGATGAGCTGGTGGAACTTGGCAAATTTCCAACAGAGTAAGGCAGGGATCATCTTTCCAGCGACGGGCAACGCGACGCAATGTGTATCATGAATATCGACCGAAAATCGATATGCCTGATATGCACTGTCGCTGTCGCTGGTCGTGGCAAGTATGATCCCGGCTTAAGACACGAAACGACACAGCGCATCTTCCCTTTAAAGTGTACAGTTAAGATTTATTGTGGTGAGCGCAAAGCGCTCACCAGATTTGGCTTTGATTCGCCATCGCGCAACCCCCTAATCTCAGTATCAGGGTCCAGAGTAAACGTAGGAAGACCGTTCTTTTTGCATAATACACTTTAGAAAGGTGAATAACTGTTCAAAAATTGGTCCGGAATGGTTACCTGAGATTCGCGAAAAAGTGTCAAAACCACGTCATTTTGGTCGAAAAAATGTTCATCTCCTTTTTTTCAGTTGGCGTTCACGGTCTTGTTGAAACACTTATCGTTGAGCTAGAAAGGTCATTTTTGGCCAGGAAGCTGGTTTTGTTTGCACCTAGCTCCTGTCAAATTTTGAAGTTGGTAGCTCAATTTTTGCGGAACCTCAAAATTGAGGGTAAAGAAAGACAAAAACATGTAAACATGTTATTAAAAACCAACCGACGTTTGCTTATTCGTAAAAATGAACTAGTGAAATAAACACCGTTACTGATAGGCTTTTGCTCCAGGAATTTGACGGGGCAACGCTTCCAATCAATACGGCGGGATCTCGGAAGTACTTTTGAAACGCCGCACGGTGTGACTCAGAAGTGCGCCACAGAACGCCGTAGATACTGTGCGGGACCCCAGCAGGAGTGCGAAAGACGTCGTAGAACATGTGTGTGACCAAAGTAGGAGGGCGCCGGACGCCGTAGAAAGTGTGTGGGGCCCAAATGGGTGTGCGCAGAACGCCGTAGAAAGTGTGCGGAACCCAAGTGGGAGTGCGCCGGACGCCGTAGAAATTGTGCGGGACCCAAATGGGTGTGCGCAGAACGCCGTAGAAAGTGTGTGGGGCCCAAATGGGTGTGCGCAGAACGCCGTAGAAAGTGTGCGGAACCCAAGTGGGAGTGCGCCGGACGCCGTAGAAAGTGTGCGGGACCCAAATGAGAGTGCGCCGGACGCCGCAGAAAGTGTGCGGGGGCCAAATGGGGGTGCGCAGAACGCCGTAGAAAGTGTGCGGGACCTAAGTGAGAGTGCGCCGGACGCCGTAGAAATTGTGCGGGACCCAAATGGGTGTGCGCAGGACGCCGTAGAAATTGTGGGGGGCCGAAATGGGTGTGAGCAGACCGCCTTAGAAAGTGTGTGGGACCCAAATGAGAGTGCGCCGGACGCCGTAGAAAGTGTGCGGAACCCACGTGGGAATGCGCCGCACGCCGTAGAAAGTGTGCGGGACTCAAATGGGTGTGCGCAGAACGCCGTAGTAAATGTGTGGGACCCAAATGGGTGTGCGCAGAACGCCGTAGCAAGTGTGCGGGACCCAAATGGGTGTGCGCAGAACGCCCTAGAAAGTGTGTAGGACCCAAATGAGAGTGCGCCGGACGCCGTAGAAAGTGTGCCGGACCCAAATGAGAGTGCGCCGGACGCCGTAGAAAGTGCCGAACCCAAATGGGTGTGCGCAGAACGCCGTAGAAAGTGTGCGGGACCCAAATGAGAGTGCGCCGGACGCCGTAGAAAGTGTGTGGGACCCAAATGGGTGTGCGCAGAACGCCGTAGAAAGTGTGCGGGACCTAAGTGAAAGTGCGCCGGACGCCGTAGAAATTGTGCGGGACCCAAATGGGTGTGCGCAGAACGCCGCATCAGAAAGGTGTGTAATGGGACCCAAATGGGTTGTGCGCAGAACGCCCTAGAAAGTGTGTGGGACCCAAATAAGAGTGCGCCCGGACGCCGTAGAAAGTATGTGCCGGGACCTAAGTGAAGTGCGCCGGACGCCGTAGAAATTGTGCCGGGACCCAAATGGGTTATTGCGCAGAACGCCGTAGAAAGTGTGTGGGACCGCCAAATGGATTGATGTGCGCAGAACTGCCGTAGAAAGATGTGCGGGACCCAAGTGGTGAGTGCGCCGGACGCCGTAGAAATTGTGCCGGGACCCAAATGGGTGTGAGCTTGAAGAACGCCTTAGAAAGTGTGTAATGGGACCCAAATGAGAGTGCGCCCGGACGCCGTAGAAAGTGTGCGGAACCCACGTGGGAATGCGCCGCACGCCGTAGAAAGGTGTTGCCCGGGACTCAAATGGGTGTGCGGGAAGAGCATGCACAGTAAATGTGTGGGACCCAAATGGGTGTGCGCAGAACGCCGTAGCAAGTGTGCGGGACCCAAATGGGTGTGCGCAGAAACGCTGCCTATGAAAGTGTAGGACCCAAATGAGAGGTGCGCCGGACATACCGTAGAAAGAAGTGTGCGGGACCCAAATGAGGAAGGTGCGCCGGACGCCGTATTAAAAGGTGCCAAGGAACCTAAATGGTTGTGTTCGCCAGAAACGCCAAGTAGAAAGGTGTACCGCAAGGACATCCCGGTGGGAGTGTGTGCAAAGGGAATCGTAAGCTGCAAGAATAATGCGCAGGACATTAGTGTGAGAAGTGTGCATGATGTCATAGAAAGTGCTGCAGGACATTAGTGAGGAGTGTGCAGGACTATAGTGGGAGTGTGCAGCACCTTATAGAAAGGTTAATTGTAGGGATATCCCAGTGGAAGGGGGTGCAGGACATCCCGGTGTTAGCGTTGTGCAGGACGTCGCATAGAAAGTGTGCACACGAGCTATCAGTTGGAGTGCGCAGGACGTTATAGAAGGGGGCAGGACATCCAGTGGGTTTACTTTTCATCCTAACACCACCGAGGCATAAATCATGTTAGAAAGAAAGGAAACCTTTAGGAAAAATAAATAAAATTCCTGAAAGTTTAGGTTTCCTGAGCAAAAGTAAAGATTTGGCATGGTCGCCACAAAAATATACTCAGTTAAAAAGGAAAGATTAAGAAAAATGGAAAAAGGTTTTGAAATATTCCTGAGGAACATGATTTGGCGTAGAATAATTTTGTTTTTCGGGAAATGAAGTTGCAAATAGTTGAAAGTATGATTTGGCAGTCAATTTGAACCAACTATTGATAAGAGTTGTGCAGAACGAGAGATCACGCCTTGTCTGTGCTTATCCGTAGAACATATCAGAAGCGAAATCACGCGTGAAATGGAAAGCATCAAAACTTTTCAGGGAGCTGCTATCAATCTGCGGCGGTCTTCACGTGACCATTAGGTGAAAGCTCAAAATCAACACGCGTGATTTTCGCTTTTGATATGTTTCTACGGATAAGCACAGACAAGGCGATCTCTCGTTCTGCACAACTCTTATCAGTAGCTGGTTCCAAACTCGACTGCCAAATCATACTTTCAACTATTTTCACTTCATTTTCCCGAAAAACAAATTATCCTACGCCAAATCGTTCTCAGGAATATTTCAAAACCTTTTTCATTTTCTTTATCTTCCCTTTTTAACTGAGTATATTTTTATGACCATGCCAAATCTTTACTTTTGCCAGGAACCTAAACTTTCAGGAATTTAGGAAATGAGTTTGATAGCAATATCAAATGGAACAATTTCACGAAATTTAAGAGCAATGCCGAATCCTTGACCTTTCCTGCGGAGCCCAACTTTCAGAAATTTCACAACTTTTCCCGAGGGTTTCCCTTTTACAATATCGTCAAGCTGATAAAGTTAAGTTTTTTTGAAGGCACATAGTGTTGTTAAAAATGAAGAGAAAAAAGAACCGCTCCGCCGCTATAGACCTACCAGAAGATAATAGTTGTACAACGCGGACTTCCTATAAATAAGACACATGGCACATACTTTTTAAATTTGAAAGTATGAAAAATAGAAAAGAAATGAGTTCTAAAATATTTACCCATTATTGTACTTTGGATCTAGGACACCATCCTAGCCGGGGCAGAGGAGGGGCACCCACCAATTTCAAGACAGGAAATGAAATGAACCACCGAGGTTGGTAAAGGGCTAACAGGTGAAGGATTTTCCATAGCCAAGCCCAGCAAAGTCCTCTTCCGAGCGAACGTTCCGAAGTACCACCACCCTAGAGAGCAAGGTGTTTATAAACTGAGGTCTGAGAGGAAACAATGACCAGATAACGAAAAAAACCCCATCATTTTTCGTAAACCCTAATCTTGAGAGGCCGGTTTCCAAGCTTGAGCCTGCACGTTAGGGGCCCAGAAGGTCATTATGGTGAGTTCTGTCCATTTATTTTCCCGGAAAAACATTCCGTGGCTGATTACCTCTAGTCACAAGTTTTCAAGCAATTTGGTCCACGCCTTCGGAAAAAAATGGAATTCGACGGACGGAGGGTGAGGCGGAGGTGGGGGCGGTGGTGGAGAACGTTTTTGCGTACTTTGAGAGGTCATAACTTTAGAAAGCGGGGACCAGTTAGGATTGAAAGTTGCACATATTTGTAATTTCTTGCAGCGCATCGAACGGTGTACAGCTCATAACTCTGGTGACGGTATGAATAGGTGATCTCATTGTAGGGCATCCGCGCGGGAAGAGATCAAAGCCAAATCCTAGTGCGCGCTTCGCGCGCGCCACAATTTTCGAAAAACAACCGTTTAGCATCCACGATAATGACAATACGACTGCGAGTAGCTCGGAAATGAATGTTAGGTCTTCAGACGGTTGAAGATCATAAAGCACGAAACTCAATGCCACACGCTGGTTGGGCGAAAACGGTCTAATTGAAATGAGGTTGAAGCATATAGATCTCCAAGCGACCGCTTTCGCTTCGTCTGTAGATCTATACGTTCCAACGAACTAGACAATTTGAATTAGGCACAGTGCGAGCTCGTGGGTAACATTTGATATCCATTCCTTGATATCCTTGATATTCCAAGCACAACTGTTTGATCAAAGAGATCATGTTTACGCTCAAGTATATAAGGGAAGGTAGGCTATTCTTCATTTTGCACTCCAGCCATCCGCCAACAGCCAGCTGAAACAGAACGATGGCTCCTACGACTGCGACGACGCCTCCGCCTGCAAATGATGCAGACCGAAGCCTTCGAAGAAGTCCCAGAACTCGGAAGCCGGTGGTAATCGTGCCACCAAAACCAACAGCTAAACTCCAGAACACAGCGAAGAAGAGGGCGAAACGACCGCCAAACCACCCTGACATGCCCCTATATGCAATACAAAGACTGGCAGCTGGTGCTGGCGTGAATCACGTCAGTCACGATGTCTACTTGGAAACTGTAGAATGGCTGAAGCACTCGCTTGATGACATCACCTACGATGCTGCGCAGTTCTGCGAACACGCAAAAAGAAAGATTATCAAAGTCAGTGACGTACGCCAGGCTCTGAAAAAACGCGGACTGGACGTCTACAGATTTGATCCGGAATGATCAAATTGCTCGTTTGTGACACGTTTCGTTTAATAAACGCGTCAGTTTACTTTATATCAGGTCTTACGCTGGTTTTGTTCTAGAATAAGGTCGGGTAAGGTTTCACTGAAATCCGAAACCATTAGCTCTGGAGCTGAATTCTGGTCCTAAAGTCTGTCCGAATGGGGCTGTCCGCCCACGCGGTCAGCGAGCGTGTCGATCGGCTGCCGCGAGGGTATTTTCGGACCTGTGAACCAAACACCAGGAATATCAAAGGAATAGTAAACAATATCCTAGTCGGCTGTATCTCAATCGTGGATAGGCTCTTCCAAAAAATACCTCTGAGACGGCTGCTCGACACGCACGCCATCCGCGTGGACGGACAGCCTCATGCGGACAGAGTTTACTCGTTTGCGAATGGGAATTCAGCGTTTTTTTTTTGCATAGGCGAACCCGCATCTTCTGCAGTCTGCGAATCTAATGCATAGGCAGAGAGAATCAGGCACTCAGAGTGGTGGCCCGTGGACCTTTATCAGCTGGTCTACAATCTCCGCCTTCGGGCAGCCCGATTTTGAGGCTCCGGCCAACTTCTCAGGCAACCGGTTGATATTAGAGTGTTGCTCCTATTAATGTCGATTTTTTTGACTATTTTTGTCATCATGATCGGAATAGCTCGAACAGGTCTATTCTCATACGTTACGGTGAGTGGAAGGCTCTCATAAAATAAAGGATTTCGTCATTCATTAAAGGCAGGGTTGGTGATAGAAACGACTTTTGAGCTCTCTTCATGAGAATGTAAATTTGGTCATCAAAAAGTAAAAATAAGTGGAAAACCCGGGGATTGGAAAGACGCTGAAAACAAAGTATAACGGCTAATTACCTGTGTCGGCCGATTAACGAGATATTCATCAATGCTTGCTTATCCGCCTTTTATTTTGCTGTTGAAGTAGTCAATAGTCTCACAGAATTATAATAATCAAACCGCAGATTTCATCCACCGTAACCCAATGGACATGATAGGAGTGGAACATATCGGCGTCACATTTTCAGCAGTGATGAAATGTGGGTTGGTGGAATAATATTCTTCTCCTCGGAAGGAATTCCATCCGATACGTGTACATAGAAGGATGCCTCTCACGACCGTTTGGTGAGCGTTGTCGGGAACAGCAGTTGGGGCAACATTGAACGCAGGAGTTTGGCGCGAAGGCTGGAGCAGAAGCATGAGCAGGTGAAGCTACAGAGAAGCATCTTGGTGCAACTAGTGGGGCAGAAGGCCTCAGGGTGCTATCATAGGTTACAGTTGAACAAACCAAGTCTTCCACCTAGAATAGCAATTTAATGTGAGAATCCTTTGTGACGCTTCCCAAGGACACGGCCATACAAAACTCCGGCCTTACTCCTTTAGGGAAGCATGCGGGTGCTTTTACCCAGCTCACCCCCCCCCCAAATCGGCTCACTCCACTTGGCTCCGAACTTTTCCAAGTTTTTCTTCCATTCTGTTAGACTTTGAGCACCGGTGGTGCTGTTTTTTTCTACTTTCTGGTCTGTGGAGAGCCTCACCTGCTGACCCCTGGAGAACGACGGTGCATGAATGAAGACACACCGCTCTCCACTTCCTTTATACCCTACGCCTTATCACTCGGTTAACATCAATTTTGTTTGCTCTAGCCGAATGGGAGGGAGTGGGCTGTATAACATTATTCGGAGCATCCACTCCACTTCACAGGCCCACATTGCCATCACTCGCAGCTAACCGTCACGGCGGCTGCGGGGTGTATCGTCATGTCCGCAGGAGGCTCTCACTGGTTTTTGGTGAGTTGAAACCACCGGGAAGGTGAGACCCAATGTGCGTGTGGTAGCCTTCATCGCTTCAGAGAATAACGAATCGATTTTGATTGCTTATCAGTGCTTTGGTGGAGATGAGACGAGTTGGTCGTCAACCCTTGAAACACAACTTGACCGATTTTAATAGGAAAAGGTCTAAATAAAGCCTCTGTTTCCAGATAGATGTGGCTATCTCAACGCACGTTCGCGCATTTGGACGAATTTCCGGTGTACACAAATGAGGAGAACATGAGTTACACCTCCCGCAGCCACCGTGATGGTTAGCTTCAGTCATTTGCATCATAGAAAAGTGGATGGGATGTTTTCCACATTCTTATCTTGACCATTGAATTACGGTGGATGAAATCTGCGGTTTGAATTTTATAATTTTGTAATAGTCTCTGGTAGTGCTCAGAATTACTTGAGAAGCGAAATTACTCAGGTAAAACTACTTGTATCCAGAATCGTACGAATAGTTCTGGAAAATCGAGAGTTGTCAGAAAGTTGATAGAAGTTGTCGATAAATCCGGGATCCACGGTGTTTGCTGGCCATTGCGGCCGATTTCTTCAAATTTCAGAGAAAGTTTCAGAGAATTCGGGATACGAGTGTTTGCCGAGAAGTCGGACAGATTTCTTGACAACTCCTTCCGAAATTGAGAATATGTCCCGAATATGCCGAAAATTTCCCAAGAATTCAGGACATCACTTCAAAACCCTCTTTACACCACAATCTCCGAACGTTGCGGCTTCTGTTTTGTTCGTGTGGGTCCTCTGTGGCATTTGAGTCGACCGGGGTGGATCTACATTATATACAAACTTCCACCGCCTCAAGCCATGTTTTGACTGCGTCGCTGCTCTTTTTTATCGCAGCGATTTCGCACCCACTGCTGCAGCGATACGGCAGCGGCAGCGATTCTGTTCTTAGGTATAATATCCTCACGGATGGTCGAAAATCCAATTCAATCAATAATAATAATACCAATTTATTACGTAGTTTAAGACATACGTCAGACAAAGAAAAACGTAGCAAATGGAAGAAGTAAAAGTCAACAAAGGAATGCCCGCAAACCCCGCAGTTCTACTTGGAAAGAATCTTGATTCTACTCAGAAAAGAATCAGTAAAATTGAATTGCCTGGTAGTCATCAATGATGCACGTTTCGACTCGTAACTACTGGGGTGAGAAATTCACAAAACGCTAACCACGTTTTATGCGCATGAGCTAGCGAAGCCGTGGTCGCATGCACACATCGTCGTACAAATAGATCGGTCTCAAGCCATGGCTATAACGTGGTTATCGTTTCGTTGAATTCCACCCCTGATCTTGTCACGTATAAGAATCAACGTTCACTAGACAGAAAACGTGTCACTCGCTCGCAACCGCTCCATCGCTGCCGTAATGAATGGCAGGCGATGGGCGATAATCCTCGACCATGGAGAATCGCTCCTCCTCCAGCAGCGAAGCAGTAAAACACAGGATTTCGTCGCCACGGCCCAGCGATGTACGACGTTTGCCACGAAGCGGTCTGGCTACAACTGAAGCACACTTTCGGTACATTACGTGCGATAGAAAAAGAACGGATTGTCCCTCGTATGGCCGCAGCTTGAAGCACCGGCAGTCACAACATGGCTCAAGAATCTGGACGCTCAACACCGCTACAGTATAATGGCTCACACCTTTCTGCAGGTGTGGGTCCCCAGAGAGTCGAACAATTTTGAAAACTAAGGAGCCCCGAGGTAGGATATTTGAATCCAGCGTGGCCGATTTACTTTGTAGTCAAACTTTCACCGTCTTCAGGCCAGGCTATTCATACTTCCAACCTCTCGCTCTGCAAGAGCGGCCCGCTCGGGCGAGGAGGTGGGTATGGATGAAAATACGACCTCCGCGCCTTCCACTCGGCCGGTGAGTAGTATGACTGAGTCCAGAGACATCGCCATGGCAGAGCCGGAGGGCGAAGAAAATCGGTGGGCTTGTTTTTAGAAATGAAGCTGATGCGGAACTGGCGCTTTGACAAGTTTGATAAGAAATGTTGGCGTATGTAAAGGCTATCCAGGGGGTGGATTCTACGAGTTTTTCTAAATAAGACAATGACTGCAATGACGCTATCGAAAAGCCCATATCAGAGACAACTTTCATCTTAAAGGCACAGTCAAGCTCATGGGCGAAATCCGAGAATTTCAAACATAATTGTGATGAAGCAGACCCACCCCAAATGACATCTGCGAAGTGCGAGCTCTCAATTTCTCCGAATAAGCGAGATATATGGGGAAGCCACCCTGGGAGCATCCCCACACCCAGAGGGAGTCACTTTTGGCACGCCCCTTTTACCAATCTTTTAGGCTTAACAGTGGCGAGATGAGCGATGATTTCCGATCAATGGCTTCCCGTTCTTCCCTTCATTCTCAGCCTCTCTGAGTCCATTTCAGGTCGGCTCCGCATACATCGGTTGCTGGAAATGAAGGAAGTTATAAGCCACGGACAACATCGTCCACCATGCCTTCCGTAGCTCCAATTTTGAGAGGCCATAACTTCGTTCCTAGAGGGTCTGGTACGATTTCAGAGAACATTATTGGAATCAGCGTGGGATGCCGTTTTCAATACAGATTCAATACAGACAGAAAAAACAGAAAAACGATTCCGAGGTTGGACTGTTGCCTTTGAGGGATATAATCTTGGGAAGGCCTCCACTCCAATTAGATTTAAGCCAAGATTCACTTAACTGCACGACAGCCCCTCTCAGTTTCTTGCCATACTTTCACAGTGTGGAGGCGTGCACTTTTACCGCTGTATTGAACATTCAAACCTAATTGCAGCAACCTTCCCGAACATCATGCGCACGCGCTCTCCATTTCATTTCCGTATACTTTTCTACGACGTCCTGCGCACTCCCACTGGTCTACCGTACCCTTATTACGACGTGGTGCGCACTTCACGCCGGGTCGGCCACATGCTTTATGCGGCCCGGCCGACGCACTTTCGCTAAGGTACCACACTACTTTCTGGGCACCTCTTTCGGAGACCAGGCTGACCCACTACAGAACTTTCATGAGAAATGTTCATCCACTAGAGCCGTCGGATCACGACAGAAGTCTTTTTCCAAACACACTGAACTCTTTGATGTGACCAACCAAGCGGTCAGTCAATCGTCAAAACAACTGCTAATTTCTGACAGAAGTTTTAGGTTCCTGGCAAAAGTAAAAGATTTGGCACTGGCCATTTTTTCGAAAAATTAGAAATATACTCCAGTTAAAAGGGGTAGGTGGAGTAAAGAAAAAATGGAAAAAAGGTTTTGAAATATTCCTGAGAACGATTTGGCCTAGAATGATTTGATTTTCGGGAAATGTAGTAAAATAGTTGAAAGTATGATTTGGCAGTCGAGTTTTGGACCAACTATTGATACGAGTTGTGCAAAACATGAGACATCGCATCACGCTATAGGAAACTTATCACCAGGAACATACTCAAAGCAAAATCACGCGTGATATGGTGAGACACCAAACCAGTTGATTTTACTTCCCTTGTAATGCGTGAAAGACTGCTGCAGCATTCCAGCCCCCAAACGAAGAGCTTCTACTGCTTGCGCCTTACCGCGCGTGATTTTGGCTTCACGATATGCTTTACGGATAAGCTCATACAATGCGATGCTCTCGTTTTTGCACAACTCGTAATCAATAGTTGGTCAAACTCGACTGCCAAAGTCCATACTTCCCATCATCCAACTCAGCTTTCACCACGTTTCCCGAAAATCAAATCCATTCTAGGCCAAATCGTTCTCAGAATATTTCAAAACCTTTTTCATTTTCTTTACCTTCCCCACTGGCCTTTGGGTATCTCTTCTAGGCCATTTTCGAAAAATGGCCATGTAAATATTGCCATTGCACTTTATGCGACGAAATCATAAGCTCAGGAAACTTCTAACTATTATTTTCCTGAAGGTTCCCTTTCCTAACATGATTTATCGCCCTGATGGTGTTGAATTCCAAAGTCAAACCCACTGAGTGCCCTGCCCCTCCACATTCTATGACGTCGTGCTTTTACCTCCCTTTGACTGTATACTTTACGCACCGCTTTCTACGGCGTCACAGCATCTACACTTACCATTTGGGTCACAAAGCATCATTTTTTTCTAAATTTTTTCCGCAGGGCTACCGTATTACTTTCCCTTTAAAATTTTTCAAGTGTCAGCTTGGATATGAGACACATCGTATTAGCTTAAACCAATCCTGTTTCGCACTTTTAATATCGAACTCCTCAGCCCACTTCCCAGGGGGCTTCTCCCGAAAGAAAGAGCGGTGTGTGTATGAATGCATACCGCTCCTCTGTATGCCCCATACCCCGCATTGTTACATCAGCGTGTTATGTTTATCGTTCCGTTATCATGTTTTGTTCAAGAAATGTGCGTTTAAAGTAGCCCTGCTGAAAAATGATCGAAAGGACATGGACGTGCTATAGCAGTATTTGGATCCACACACTTTTTCTACGGCGTCCGACGGCCACTGTCGGTATTTAAGGTCTCATACACTTTCTACGGCGTACTGCGCACACCACATTTGGGTCCCTTACACACTTTCTATGGCGTCCGACCACTCTTATTCGGGTCCCACAGACTTTTTCATGGCGTCCGACGCACTCTCGTTTGGATCCCACGAACTTTTACGGCGTTCACGCGCTTTTACACCCCCATTTAGGTCCCCACACTTTCGTGGCGTATGGCGTCTGGCGCATTTCCGCTTAGGTACCGCACATTTGCATGTTTATACGGGGCAGGCTGGAGCCAGATCCGCTCGGGTCCCACACACTTTCTACGGTGTCCAGCGCACTCTCATTTCAGGATCCCACACACTTTCTACGGCGTTCCGCGCACACCCATTTGATCGGTCTTCCCACACTTTCCATAGCGTCCGGCGCATTTCCCATAGGTACCACGCCACATTTATGCATGGGCGGAGCAGATCCCGCGGGTCCACACACTTTCTACGGTGTCCGGCGCACTCTCATTTGGATCCTGAACACACTTTCTACGGCGTCCCGCGCCTCGCGCACCCCTCATTCGGGTCTCACACACTTTCGGCGTTCCACGCGCATTCGGGTCCCCACCTTGTTCATGCGCGTCCGCGCACCTTTTCCACTTAGGTGCCGCACTGGCGCATTTATACGGGACGGAGCAGATCACTTGGGTCCCACACACTTTCTACCGGTGTCCGGCGTACTCTCATTTGGGTCCACACACTTTCTACGGCGTCCACGCACCGTCATTTAGACTGGGTCCCACAAACTTTATTACGGCGTTCCATGCGCACACCCATTTACGATTCCCCACACTTTCCATGGCGTCCGGCACATTTTCCACTTGGGTACCGCCAGATTTTATACAGGGGCCGGAACGAGATCCACTCGGGAGTCCCACACACTTTCTACGGTGTCCGGCGCACACTCTCATTCGGATCCCACACTTTCTACGGCGATCGCCGCGCACCCTCATTTGGATCCCACAAACTTTTACGGCGTTCCGCGCACACCCATTTGGATCCCCACGCCGCACTTTCCGCGGCGTCCGGCTGCATTTCGCTGGAAATAACGCACATTTTATACGGGGCCCGGAGCAGATCCACTTGGGTCCACGCTCTCACGACTTTCGGTGTCCGGCGCACTCTCATTCCGGATCCCACCACCTACACTTTCTACGGCGTCCCGCGCACCCTCATTTGGATCCACACCCTAAACTTTTTACGGCGTTCACGCGCACACCCATTGGATCCCCACACTTTCCGCATGGCGTCCGGCGCATTTCCATGGAGCCGGGTAACGCACATTTATACGGGAGGCCCAGGGCACACCCATTTGGGTCCCCACTTTACACTTTCTACGGCGTTCCACTTTTACACCCATTCAGGGTCACAAGGCATCATTTTTCTGTGTTTTTTCCGCAGGGACTACCGTAATGTCCCTCCTTAACTAAAATTTTTCACCAGAGTGTCAGCTTGGATACTTGAGGGCACATCGTGATTAGCCTAACCCAATCACTGTTCGCACAATATCCGAACTCCTCAGCCACTTCTCCAGGAGACTTCTCCGAAGAGAGCGGTGTGTGAATGCGAGTGCATGCACCGCTCCTCTGCCTTTTTATACCCGCATGTTATCAGCGTGTTGTGTTATCGTTCGTTATCATGTTTTGTTCAAGAGTGGATTACGGTAGCCTTGCCGGAAAAAGAACTATCTGGCATGGGCGTTGCTTGCATATTTGGGTCCCACACACTTTCTACGGCGTCCGACGCTACTTGCTGTTATTTTGGGTCCCACACACTTTCTACGGCGTCCGAACACACTCCGCCAGGACCCGCTTTACGCTTTCTACGGCGTCTGGCGCACTCTAATGGGGTCCGCACACTATCTATCGGCGTTCATGTGGCGCACTTGCTTGTGAGTCACACCGTGCGGCGTTCCAAAAGAAATGCACTTCCGTGATCCACTGTATTGATTGAAGCGTTGCCCCGATCTTGCGAGGCGGCGTTCAATCCTGAGCAAAAGCTTCTATCCAGTAATGGTGTTTGCTTCATTAGTTCATTTTTACGAATGAGTAAACGTCGGATGGTTTATAATAACATGTTCACGTGTTTTTGTCTTTCCTGACCCTCGATTTTGAGGTTCCACAAAAAGGAATTGAGCTACAAACTTCAAAAATTTGACAGGAGAACTAGTTTGCAATTATAACCAACTTTCTGGCCAAAAATGAGCTTCTTAGCTCAACGATAAGTGTTCAACAAGATCGTGAACGCCAACTGAATAAAAAAGGAGAGATGAACCGCTTTTTTCGACCAAATTAACACGTGGTTTTGACGAATTTTTCTCGAATCTCATGCTAACCATTTCCGGACCATTTTTTGAGCAGTTATTCCAGCTTACTGAAGTAAGAATGGACTTCCCTCACGTTTACTCTGGACCCTTGATACTAAGATCAGGGGGTTTGCGCCGATAGCAGATCAAAGCCAAATCTGGTGAGCGCTTCGCGCTCACCACATTTATCTAACTGTTTTTGCTTCGCCCACGAGAGAGTTCATGATTTGGCATAAAAAATAATTTCTAAGAAACTCGTTAAAAGAAGTGAAAATACTTGGTGCACTTGATTTGTCATGGGATTTAACACCAGAAGAAACACTAAAAGATCGATGAAATGATAGTACCATTGATTTAGATGTGCGCTTTCTTACTAAAAATCGGAAATTTGAGTGTGGTTTTGAAAGAGCGCCCATAATCTCGCGCTCCCCTGAGGACAATTGATTGCTCATTGTTAAAGTTTGCAAGTCTGAGCTCCTTGAAATATTATTTTTGAGGGCTCCCACCTATATTTCATTTGACGAATCTATGTGCATATGTCAGGGCTCATGTGTAAAACGCAGCGTGATTTGGCCTCTCAAACCACACTCCAATTTTTCCGATTTTAGTAAGAAAGCGCACATCCAAATCAATGGTACATCATTTCATCGATCTTTTTGAGTGTTTCTTCTGTGTTGAAATCCATGACCAAATCAAGTTGCACCAAGTATGTTCCACTTCTTTTAACAGAGTTTCTCAGAATTGGCTTTTTTATGCCAAATCATGAACCTCTCGTGGCGAAGCAAAACAGTTATTATAGATAATTAAACATTGATGACAGTTGCCTCGTGATTTACGCAGCGTCAACCGGTGTTCAACTAGGTCCTACTGATTTACCTTATAAATTTTGGCGTAATCGCGTTTTCGCTTCTGTGATAGTGCCAAAGAACGCTCCTTCTGTTGTTAAGGTAAGGTATTACAGAAGGATTCGATGACAGTCTGCACAAGGTGGAATTCGTAATCAAAATCTAGATTGCGCATTGTGCTGTTGACGCTATTTCAGAAGCGGCGTTAAATTTCCGTACACCTGTTACACACTTTACACCTGATATCTCGTGTTCGATTGTTTTCGTTTTCCGTCTAGTTGACTAGGTCTAATTAGTAAGCTTTCAGTTGAAGAGGAAAAATGAAGCTCGTTCAAGCGTCTGCAGTCGCCTACACCTGCCTCGGCATTATCATTGGCCTCTGCCTTTCGACGATTCTTTATGAGGAAGCCAATTCATTGATACCGGTACGCTGGTAAGACACTCTAGAATAGGTCATGTCAAATATGTCCTTAGAAATTTATAAAGGACAAAAGTGTGAAGTTCTCGAATTTGGCCAATCCTTCTTTTCTTGAGGATGCGCCACACATCCGACGAGGGAAATCAAAAGAAAAGAGATGAAGTCTGCTATTTTCTCTTATCCACGTAGATCAAATGCACCAACGTAGATATTTTTTAATTTTAGGGATTCGAATACTTTCAGTCCAAACTTGTACAGGGAGGTGATTCTGCGAGCTGAACACGAATATGAGGTCCATTTTCAGTTTTTCGGAAGATTACGGTAGGGTACTGTGAACAAATGATACTTCCTGTACACTGACCCACAGTAATCTTCTGAGAACTGAAAGTGGACCTTACATACGTGTCAAATAACCCTCTGGGCATAGTTTGAGCTGAAAATTTTTCAAGAATTTTTAAATCTGAAAAACCGAGAATTTTTTGCAGTACTGGATCTACCCATGTTGCATTAAGAAAATTTACCAAACTTCAAATTGTTTTTAAACCTTCTCCCGCAACACTCAACAGAAAACCTCTCAAAGCTCCAGTTTTGCGCTGGAGTCAGCCCCAGTCAAACCGAACAGAAGATACTTGTAACGACGGCAAGTAAAACGAGAACCCGCGCTATACCAGGTGAGAACGGACACTAAATGGGTTGAACAGAGCTTAACAGGCGGAATTCCTGATTAAGTTATCTGGGAATTAACTGCAGATTTGCATGATAGCCTCACGCAACTTACTCTGAATTGGTAAGTAACTTGAAACTATGTAGCGTGTAACTTGGCATGATTTTGATTAAAGTCACACGTAACTAAGCCTCGATTTTACACATTGACTTGCACAACATCGCGCGTAACTCGCAAAGTTGTTACATTAACAACCTAACACCGACACTCAACGCGGCCGGCACACCGACACGCAATGCGTACGGCTCGACGAAGCTCCATCTGGGGCCACCGGCTGACCATGTGTGACGCTTCCAACGATCTAGGCATCCCCATGTGACTTCCAATTTGGGTTTGGCGAACGAGGCAACGATGCCAACATCTGAGTCCTGCCTCAAGAGTTGCGTCGTATACTCCCCTTGGAATCGGCTTGCCGCGCTGATAAGTTACATGTGCAATAAAATAACACATTTAAAGTTTGCACGCGATTACTTTATGTCACAAGTAGAGAGTCTAACAGGCCGATAGCACAACGTACCCCCACTAATTTGAAAGGTCACATGTAACTGGAAAGTGTGAAGATAAGCCGCATAGGTAACATTTTTCAAGAATCCTTAGTTCGCATATATGTAACTTAATTAATCAGAATTTCTGAGAAAATCTACTGAGCGAGTGTATCAACCTACAACGAGGTCATTTGAGCTTGAGATTGGTGGCGAGGAACATCATACAAGAGGATGAGAACTGATTGGCGATAAAATCGGTCAGCGGGGTTTCGATCGCGAGCGACGATCTATTTCCGTAGTCCATTCACTCACTAGACTAAATTCTGCAAGGAGGCTATAATATCTCTTTCCACGCAAATCCGAAAGGCGGCGAACTCGAAAGCATATCATCTTTGAGAAAAAGCCACGGAAAGGACTCCTGCCATGCGATGCATACCACGCTCCACCCCTACCCTGAAGGGAATGAGGCAGAAAGAAATTTGGAAAAGAAACACAGAGCCTTGCACCAGAGTACATGTCGGCAGAAATTTCCCTTGACCACACGATACTTCGATCAAATGCGCGCTTACATGGTAAACAGTCTGACAAAGGGAACCACAATTAGCCATAAGTAACCATTCGGAGTGAGATGTATGTACACGATTGTAGGTCCAGGTAAAATTAGTAAACATATATCAATACTAGCTGCCTAGGACCTCCACAGAGAGCGCTGTGACCGCCGAAGTTTGCTCCCCCGCAGAAGAGTGGACACGTCTACGCAGGGGTAATCGTCGTCCACGGTGTGGCAGCCGTGGTATAGTGTTAATTGAGCTCTCGCTTCGTGAATGAGCTATATGGAGGGTTGATCCCAGGGCCGTGCGAAATTTTGCATTTTTAGTTTTCTCCTCAGAATTTAATGATTTTCTTACCCTTCGACATTTTTAGCACTTTCGCACATATAATCAGGTTTCGGAAATACAATTTTAGGCACATTCTCTCGACGCATTCTGTTGCCTTGATGGAAGAATTGCGTTGTTTTTCTCTTCGTTTGGCCGTTGAAAATGGAGAGCGAAAATTCATTTTAACACTGATGGAACGATACGAAAGAAAAGCACAAATGATGTTCACAAACGGCGCATCGAATAAAAACCGTACACTGACATCCGTCCTCGGAACAGTCTGCGGCCTCAAGCCGGAATAGGTATTCTCCCGGAGTGTCAAACAGCCTGGACGCTCGTCGTACCCTGCCATATGCCAAAGTACTTGAGGAAATTCACAAATCTCGGCGCACACAAAACATTCACCGTAGACTTGCGAAATCACCATGAAGATGTGTTGCCTCTTTGTACTACATTGAAATCGATGTCGTTAACAGTATATGTGCTCAGTTCTCTTCGCGACATTCTTCAGCCATGGCGAAAAAGAAGACGTCGAAGGTTGAATCATCGACGTTGCACCAGGAGGGATGTTCCGTACAACTACGCGATAGCTAAACTAGGTTTGCATAGTGGAATTTACCTACAGGACTAGAGTGAATTAATTACCTTCGGGAACTGCTTTGTTTATGGTCTCGACATCACGAAATGACGGCCTGAGTCCACAATGAGATATGTCTCACGAGGTCCACTCCAGGTACGAATACGCAGCTCCTCAACCACTCCACCATCGCGATTTCCGTGCATTATGTGAGTGGTACCAGCTCGGAGAACAACGAGGTTTGGAGCCTCAAAGTGACCTTGACGAGGAAAACTCCGTTTCTTTCCTGCAGAAGGACAAACAGCTCGTCTCCAAGTCTGCCATCGGCGTAGACTTGTGGCAACACTGTGTAGGAGTGCGTGGTTGCCGCTTTGCTATCCACTATTCTTTCAACCTATAAAGCCAGATGACGGTTATTTGGCTTATTGAAGGGTAATCAAAGCAATAGCTATTATTCACCTTTTACAACCGGCTGGTGCCGGAGCTTCCGAGCCGTGGTCATTTCTTTCGCAAAGCCGGATTGGTCCCATTACAAAAACAGGCTAAGAAGCGTTCTCATGTCGATTTTCACGGATTCTGAACTCTCTTGCCTGCATTTCTATATCTTCACGGGATCTGAACGTCCGTCTTGTCACGAACGTTGTAATTCTCCTTGAAACGACTCCATAACATCTTTTGAATAGATCAATCCATGTTAGAGCTCGCCGTAAAGTTCTCAATGTTTTGTTGACGTGCGAGGTTTAAAAGCCAGCGAACAGAAGGTCGTGATCATGCAGCGATACTCCTTCAAAAATATTCGAGTGAATTTATTAGCGACAATATTCTCCGTGTTATTACATTAGTACACATCTGCTTGAAACTTGCTCTGAACAATTTCATGAAGCAGATTGGCGAGATTACAGAAGTTTTGCGGCCCGCTGAAACCTCTGCGTCGTGCTCCTCTAAATCGCAGCCCTCATATTTCGTCAAATGATTCCCAACATTTGAGTCCATCCAGAAATTATGTTGCATAACCTTCAGCGTACGACTACCCTTCACTGATGCTCGATAGGAAGGCAATAGCATCTTTAACCTAGAATATGTCCAAATGGAAAATGAATTTTGGAATAAAAACATTCTCAAAGCTGACTAGTGGTAGTTAAACACACCCTGGCCGTTGGAACATAAGCGTCCCCGAAAATCACTACATCTTCGCCTGTTTCAGCCGAGAGTTTCACCCAAGTAATCGTCCTCGCCGTTCCAGTCTGGATCATCAGCAGCATCGCTATCAGGTCTTCTTCCGAGTCAGCGTCGCAAGTATTACTTAAGATGCAGTCGCGTAGTATACGTATGAATTTTCCGCAATCTTCTTCTCTTCGCGACCAAAGCATCTTGACAGTCGAAAGGCTGTCCAAACTCAACGATTAATAGAAACAACCTTTTCAGGACGGAAAACCATCGCGAATAATCAGCTGGAAGCGGTAGACGGCGCGTAGAACGGGAAAATCTCATGATCTCTAATCAATATATCACAAGCACCGTTAATTAACAGTCCGCTCAAGACTGCACCTGACTAAAGTCCGCCAGCGCTTAATTCTATTGTGGGTGCAAGTGCTCCAACAGAGATAAAGAAGTTTTCTCTCCATTTTTCAACGCCAAACAGAAAACAACGCAATTCTTCCATCAAGGCAACAGAATGCGTCGAGAAGATGTCTAAAATTGCTTATTTTCCGAAACCTGATTATATGTGCGAAAGTGCTAAAAATGTTGAAGGTAAAAGAAAATCATTAAATTCCGAGGAGAAAACTAAAAATGCAAAATTTACTGGCTCCAGGAATCGAACCCTCCATAGCTCATTCACGAAGCGAGAGCTCTACCACACTATACCACGGCTGCCACACCGTGGAGATGATTACCCGCGTAGAAATGTCCCTCTTCTGGGGAGCAAACTTCGGCCGGGTCACAGCGCTCTCTGTGGGAGGTCTAGGCAGCTAGTATTGATATATGTTTACTACCTTACCTGGACCGCACAATCGTGTATACATCTCACTCCCGAATGCGTCACTATAGTAAGTGTGGTTCCCTTGAGGACTCAAGCTACTTGCACTATCAGTTTATCGATACACTCCATTTCACTATTGACGCTGGCATGCACCCCGCGTGAAAAGCGAGACAACTTGCTTCGCAAAATCAAACAGTCAAAATAACAATACTGATTAACATTATAAAGGACGCATATAAGGATAAAAATGTGTTACCAAGGTGGTGCATCTAAAAACCATAGATTCCGATGAAACAGCCGCTCTTTCCTTTGATTAGGTCAGGAGAAGCATGTGGAGATTAACCTTCGTTCAAAAAGTCTATTACGTAGAGGATAGTCATACCTAAAAAAATTAAGCGTGCTCCAGATTTTTGCATCCAAATCCCAACCGAAATATGTCATCATAATCGCCTTCTTAAGAGCGTAGAAAATCGAAAGTATTCAGGAAACTCCTCTATCAGTGGACACTTATATTGACTTTGTGCCATTTGATTTTCAAGATGCGAAAAATCTGACAACAATAGAGGAAAAGATCGATAATTGGCAAAATAAATTTGATTGCATCCGACGTTCATCGTAGAACTAAGCTGTAAAGCTGGGACGTAATGTTCCGATATAATGAAGATATATCGAAAATTCATAATTTTGAGAAATTTAGAAAAATACAAAATTCGCCTCATTTGACGGAAGTTCTGTAACCCCCTTTGTGGTAACGATTTGTTTTTCGCCGACTTATTAATCAAATGATTTATTTGTTTGATTGTTCATTTCTTTATAATCTTGTTTATACCCCTCTGGTAGCGCACACAATAAGGCATAAGCAAAACACAAAATAACCAGAAATTCGAATAGTCAAAACTTATTACCACAGTCAAAAAACACATTTTTCAAGCAATTCACTTTTAAAGCCACTAGGGCGAGGAGGGTATGTACCTAGCTAAAAGTCTGTAAAGGACGTCCATCTTCAGTAGTTTTACAAGCTGAGGCAGTATCGATTAATAGAAAGAAGAGGACGAGTGGGAAGATTTTGACACTTGATACTACCACTGCATTTCACGTTTTTTTTCCAAACTTAAGGTTTCCTAGTGGCGACGATAAAGGGAATTGGTTGAGTTTTAAAACGGCATACTACACCTGATCGAAAGGATCACGGACGAACAAGGGAAAATTCGCTGACCAATGGAGGTAGAGTGTTGGAACGGAATAATATCGATTTTTTCAGATAAATCTAATTTTCTCTTCATCTTCCGGAATGGTTTCAATGGCTTTACCATTCTCGTACGTTACGGCAGTGGAGGGGTTCCATATTTTCATGAAAAAACTAAGATTCCGTCCATTCATTTTAATTTCAAGCTTAATTAAGTGAGGTTTTCATTCAGATATTTCAGATTAACGAATAAATTGTAATAGCGCTACTGTGATTGTATAGAATTTTACTTTTTCACCAACTATAGTAACCTTGCCCCTCACGTAATGTTTGAATCCAAGGACCAGTTGAAACCTTAACGGCTCTGAGGAAATATAAAAATTAATCGGAAAATCAGGGGTATTTGCTCCAACACTCCTAATATTAGATGAAAGACTAAGGCCGAGATCATACTTCCCGGCGACAGCGACGGTGCGCATCGGGCATATCGATTTTCGGTAGATTTTTGATGGCAGACATTGCGTCTCGTCGTCGCTGAAGCTATGATCGCTGAAAAGCTATGATCCCGGCCTAAAGACCAGGCTATGTATTAGAGAAGCCGTCTATAAATGTATTGGGGATCGCGTCCTCATCGGAATCAGGGGTCCGGATGAATCAACGCGCCGAGTTGGGAACGGGCCAGTTGTCGCCCCTCTTAAGTCTCCGTAGATCAAGGAAATTAATTGTGCCCTGCGGTTTCCTTCGCTTTCCCATCCATCCCTACTCAGACACGGCAAGGGAGCAAGCGCCGGACAATAGAGCCCGTGTTCCACTTGCGGAAGCGACAGCAGAGAGCGCTCGTTCCTCGAAGAGACAGAGACCGGAAGAGAGAAGAAGTCGGAGAGGGACAGTTTACAACATTGGAGATCAGAAGAAAAGCCATGGTAGGTCAAACGCACGTATCTTCGTTCACGTGAACTTTTGTTCCGAATTGACTTGGTTTTCCTGTGATCTCTCAATCACTGTCTCAACTGGTGCTAGGCTGCGTCCATACGTGACGAGAGCGTGCGTTCCCTCTGTTGTGCGCCTCTTGACGCTCCTCAACGCTGGAGTAGCCCGTGCCCGGCAAATCAACACTGGCAAACACCTCCTACCTCGTGCTGATTCGATTGACAATCTTTGACCGAGTGATCAATCCCGCTCAAATCGGCGCAACGTCTCATCAATTCTCAGAGTTTGCGTATTCTGAGGTGGGGTTATGTGGTACAAGAGCAATAGTTCTGCACAATAGGTTCAATGTCGGGTGGTGGCCATCGTGTATCAACACCCCCTGAGGAGGAGCCCAGGAGAAACAGCTAGGGCGAGGTTGCTGGAGTTGGACTAGCCCGTGTTGCTTCCAATCAGGAACCTCGCGCCTCCCGTTTCTCTCGCCTCCTCAGGGGGTGTTGGTACACGATGACCACCACCCTTCAATGTCTCCCTACTTCAGGGAATCGGGCAATAAGCTCGAATTTTGCTGCTTCCCTTTTGAGATGGCGTAAGCGAGCGGGTGGGAGCGTGCGAGAGGAAGCGCGCGTGAGCGGCGCAAACAAAACTTGTGCCCTTGATGAACATCGATTTTGCGTAATCGCTACGCTCTGCCACGTATGGACGCTGTCTCAAAGAAGAGCAGCATACTCCTCGTAAACGTGGTTGGGATAACAATGTGGATGGAGCCGTACGGCTTACACCATAATTCCTACGGGCATTTTGAAGTGACAAAACGACCTGACAATGCACGCTACGCCATGGTTAGAAGTTGGCCCCGCCCTTTATTTTCACGCCCCCTGTATTTGCCATTTTACTCCAACACAGGGGGTAGCTGGGCCATCTTCGCCGTCACTGACGTGTGTGTGGTTCACTTGTTAGGCAATCTAGCAACGAGTACCGACGTTGATTATGACCCAGCAACCTTGCTCTGCAGGAAAGGTCAAATATACAGGGGGCGTGAAAATACAGGGCGGGCCAACTTCTCACTGTGCAATGTAGCGGCATGTGAATGGGTCGTTTTTGACACACCATCAAAATGCGTAGGCGTTGTAATCTGGGCCATGCCCTTCTATTTCCGTAGTTATCTCAAAAACGTTTCACGAGCGTGTATGCTACCTTTGAGGCGCCTCACCTCATGGACAGCCGCATTCGGCCCACCAGGGCTGGCTCTGAATAGACTATTTGAGTTCCTATCAGACAGTGATAAATTTGAAGTAAAGCGGAGGACGCTTTCCGTTAGGGGAAAAGCGGTGACGGCAGTGCTTCAGAACAATGAAACCAGTACTTCGGAGCAGTGACATCAGTTCCCGTCGGCGATGACGGCAGTGCTTTAAGGACAATGACGGCAGGGCTTCAGGGCAGTGACGGCAGCGCTTTAGGGCAGTTTTGTAGCTGGCAAATCTTCAAAGGCAGCGACGGCAGAATCCGATTAGCGAAATTATCATTTTCGGAACTCGCCTCCCCATTCTGATGGGGCAAGCATCGGTGATCGGAGGGTTGCCCCCGGTAAGGTTGCCCTAGCCCCCTCCAGTGTATGAGAAGCGCTAGGATGTTGAGGCCATCAACGTTCCTGAGCTCGGACGGATGGGGGAGGCCAAAGGCACTGCGGGAGTAAGGATTGATTTTGTAGTCTACGAAGATCCTTCCAAAGGCGCCAATTGCCTTGCCTTTGGCACCAAGCCGTCGCGTTTATGCATCCGACCCCAGAGCTAGACTCCCTTGAACCATAAGCTGCCACAATATGCGTCTTGATGGTTCCTTTCAGCTTGTAAAGACAGCGCTCCTGCTGGAAACCGACCTCGAATGCGTACGACACTTTCCGGGCGCTTCCTAGCGTTCAACATGAATCCAACACCCCACTCATGACCCCGTCACTACTGGAGTAATACAGCAACATCCTTTCTCAACTGTCTGGCACCAGGACGGTCGCGTTGCTGATTCTCAATCCGGACAGTATGACTACCAATATGCCGACCTCGACAGCTGGTCTGGTAATAATTTCTTTGTGTCAAAGCCCAGTGCTGGCGCGCATCGGCTGCTCTCATGATGTAACAATATCGCAATATCCTATTGGAGCGCTCTCCATGGTTACAACCTAAGTTTTTCAGCCCGTCGGTAATACCTAGGGCCAACCACTCCCTCTTTCTCTACCGGGTTTGGGACAGGCAACGGTTAATCTACCAGTGCTAATCATAGATTCGAGGACTGATACAAGGATGGCGGGACGGAAGTGATTGACAGAAGTCGTTCCCGAAAAAGCGCTCTTGTCTTTCACACAAATGGCTCTCAGCATCATCACAATAGTGGGAGCACCATCAACTTTCTACTCGTTCCTGTAAGCAACAAGTGTTAAAAAGATTTTTGTTTGCAGAGAGGAGAGAGCAGTTGCTGACGAGATCGCCAGCAAAGTGAGAGGTCTTCTGTTGGATTCTGACCGGCAAACAGTTCCATAAGAGCCGAGCCATACATGTGAAATTCAACCCTGGGCCAAACGATGCAACAAAGTGAGTTTACCCCGTCGTCGATTAGTTTTTTTCTGCATAATTTTTTCCAGTTACGTATTCATGTCCCTCTGCAGCTGACCCAACACTACCTTCCATCAACCTGAACATCTCTGAAGGGCGAGAGTTACTTTGGGCTAAAAACCAAGGCGGCATTCAGATATGTGCACGAACATTACCTGGTAATGCAGAAGTAAAGTTACATGCTGGTTCAGTGATGCTGCCATATGGTAGGCATGTTTAGCGAAAATACACTTCCAGAATGAGTATGACTGGTTCCTCAAAAGCTGATGACGATACGTGCACTGTCGTATTGGGAGAACCTCAGGTGTGTTTTTTTGGTCAAATTTTGTCTGAGCTCGGTCGTCTAAATGTAAGCTGTAAAAGACTTATTTGCTGCTTTTATGTAGGTATATGCTGCTTGCACACTCTGGAGATCAACTCTATTCATTTTGGTTGTAAGATGAACTACATTTACGAAGAAGGGCTATCAAGCAGTGGTGGAGCTGGCTATGTTCTCAGCCGAGAAGCTCTCAGGAGAGTGAGTGCGCTAACGAAGTCTGCCAGAGAGAGTCAGTATTCGCGGTCGGTCCGTTCAGAGCGCGTCTTTCCAAATTTCCGCTCAGCAGCCTGAAACTCTGGCCTGTCCGAAAAGTGTACACGTGCTACACACGCGCCTTCTGACACTCAATCGAGCTTCTTTCCCTGTTCGAGTTTTAATATAACCCACTGGAGCAGAGAAGTATTGTCACGATATATCCTCCTGCAGGTTTGCTCAATGAAGGCTTGCCCGATCCAAAAAATGCTCTGCAAAAGATGGCGGGATATGAAGCACGGCGAAATCGGGCAGTGTCTGGAGAACATTGGAGTGGTAGCCGGCGATTCGAGAGACAGCGAAAGGACATCACAGGTGTTCATCCAATAATTTTTACTGCTCCCACCTATAACCTCCTTGTAAATATGTACCTCCTTGTTGCAGATTTCTACCTGACAACACCCGAAAAAATCTCGTACCCAGTGCAAGACAGAAATTTTTGGTTTTATGGCTACACAGAAGTATCCATTCCAGCATGGACCTCAATTGTTGCCTCAGGTGAGTTCACGCGGGCACACATTAGGAGCAGATCTCCAACCACGGGAAGAATTAAGGGGATTCACCTGTAATTGGAAAGTAGACCCGCCAGTATACCACACCTGTTAAGTGTGAAACCTCAAAATCCTTCCTCTTGATAAGGAAGATATAAAGAAGACGCCACTTTGCCAAGCCCCCTTCAGACATTCTCTAGGAGTTAGGAAACGGAACAAGCTTTGGTGGGTGCAAATATGGAGGTGGCAGCAGCGACAAACCGATCGCTTAATCCTAGTTTTGACTGCAGGTGGTCGCTGCGGCCATGCGACGAGGACAACTGTTCTCCTTTTTTCATCGCGCGCGATGGAAAGCCGCCTCCAAGATTGTGATCGCTTCGTGGCAAACGTCCTACATCGCTGGGGTCGCGGCGACGAAGCGTCCTATGTTGTTTTACTTCGCATCGCTGCTTGAAGAGCGATTCTTTTCAACGGTCAAGCTAGACTTACATCGCTGCAGTCGCGGCCAAAAATGGCAGCGATTGGAGCGATTCGCCAGCGAATGACACATTTCACCTAGTAAAATCGTCGACACTTTCGCAAAGGAACAAGGTCAGTGTTTACGGGTCGAAACGTGTTATTGATAACTACCAGCCATTAATTTCACTGATTGGATTGAATTTCTTCGATCATCCGTGAGGCTATGCACTATATGAACAGAATCGCTGCCGCTGCTACATCGCTGCAGCAGCGGAGTGTGAAATCGCTGCGATGAAAAACAGCAGCGATGCAGTCTAAAACTAGGCTTTACCGGGCCTGTCAGATACATGTGGGGTCACCCTCTCGACACGTATTGGGATTGGCCGGAGAATTCGTCTGATTGCGAAGTAGTGGACTGGGTGCTCCACAGATTTATCTCTATGAGGTTGCCGTTATATATATATATATATATATAGCAGTATATATATATATATATATATATATATATATATATATATATATATATATATATATATATATATATATATATATTATATATATATATATATATATATATATATATATATATATATATATATATATATATATATATATATATATATATATATATATATATATATATATATATATATATATATATATATATATATATATATCAACCACCTAGTCTATGCGTCAAACTGAATATAATGCGGAAACCATAGGCATAACTAATGTCCTTCATTGTTGACGGAATTCAAAACTTTTTCCGATATTCCAACTCAAAGAGGTATTGCTTCGACTGTATTATTCCCACAACTGAGTAGCTATATGTAACATTCCACTGGTGCTGACTAACGGGTTCTCCTGTGGTGTTCGCACGAGATAAATCTCGGTTGTTCGATAGGTGCATAGTCGGCCAATTTGGTACATATTTTCATAACGGAAGTGAGTGAACTGAAGCTGGGCTTTCGTAGTTGAATTGGGGTTTGTTCTGAGTCCCCCTCTAATGTTCTTAGCTGCCTGACGCGTGGAGCTTGTCCGGTGGAATTTCTAGAGGAAGAGTATTCGAGGCCACTACTGAGCCATTTTAAAGGCATCGTACGCGCTGAAAACCACTCACTGTTTTTTGAGTTTGAATCGTTAGTTGGGCCCGCCTGAGAACGTGGGTAGAGTTTCTCGGGTCACCGACGCATCATTTGAAAGATATGGGTGATCGAATGCCTCGAATTCCACCAAAAGAAACCGGCCTTTCGACAGCCATGTGGCCTCAAATGAGAAAATAAGGTAGCTTATCAACAAATGATACATCAACTTCCACTCATTTAGGAAGCTTCTTTCTTTTTTATTTTATGCCACATGGCTGTCAGAAGGCCGGCCTCTTTGGTGGGATTCGAGGCATTCGATCACCCATATCTTTCCAATGATGCGTCGGTGACCCGAGAAACTCTACCCACGTTCTCAGGCGGGCCCAACTAACGATTCAAACTCAAAAAACAGTGAGTGGTTTTCAGCGCGTACGATGCCTTCAAAATGGCTCAGTAGTGGCCTCGAATACTCTTCCTCTAGAAATTCCACCGGACAAGCTCCACGCGTCAGGCAGCTAAGAACATTAGAGGGGGACTCAGAACAAACCCCAATTCAACTACGAAAGCCCAGCTTCAGTTCACTCACTTCCGTTATGAAAATATGTACCAAATTGGCCGACTATGCACCCATCGGACAACCGAGATTTATCTCGTGCGAACACCACAGGAGAACCCGATAGTCAGCACCAGTGGAATGTTACATATAGCTACTCAGTTGTGGGAATAATACAGTCGAAGCAGTACCTCTTTGAGTTTGAATGTCGGAAAAAGTTTTGAATTCCGTCAACAATGAAGGCCATTAGTTATGCAACTATGGTTTCCGCATTATATTCAGTTTGACGCATAGACCAGGCGGCTGACAGTGCGGTGTTGACGGCATTACCGCACAACGAGGTTTCGATCGAGCACGGCAATCTATTGTCGCAGCCCAGTCCACTTGCCAGACCTGATTGAATGTGTGAGCCCAAATTTGTAGGGCGAAAAACGTTGAACTTAGGGTTCAAAATTCAAATAACCGCCTGCAGACTATGCGATTTCGTTCCATTATGTCAGTGCGAATCTCATGTATGTGCTTGAGTACTTGGCATATCACCTGAAGGCGTATGGAGTTGATCGCTCCCTCAGGTACATTTCATCATATAGAAGCTCACCATGTATTCATCTGCAATAATACATACCGATCTCGTTCAGAGTCGGCTCAAATGAGTCTTTACTGCAAGCAGCATATCGATCTTCCCGACGAGCAATGGGTCCAGATGATGCATTTCGAGAAGCGAAAATTGATATATGACGATGATTGTGTGGAGAAGTTCTCTCTTGCTCTGTGACTCTCTTTGTATGTACAGAAGTTCGTTTATATAATATATAGTCTCAGTCTTTCAGTATCTCTTGGGTTAATAAAATGTCATTGCTCGTCCTGCGACACATGGCTCAGCGAAATCTCGTTCTCGAGGTCTCGTTGTGAAACACTAAGTTGGCAGGTGCTGTAGAGGATAGGGTCGAAGAAAGCATAGAAAACTGGCCAGAAATAAATACAAACGCCTTTGAAAGCTCTCCCGGTGCGCCTACCTATCCCGAGCAGCCCCCCAATCGGACGAGCTTGCGGCGCCGCACACTTTTCGATGGCGAATCGCCAAACAACTCTGCCGCAGTTAGCACTATCGATTCGCGCAGATGTCGCGATTAGCGCGCGCTTGCCGAAATCAGCAGGGCCCATGATTCTCGTCCACGCCCTGAATTTAGAAACCGTTATTTTGACTTATTCTGGTTGTTTTTCTCCCCTGATTCTTCACTATTAGTTACCTCACGACCAAAAAATCCCATTTTTGGGTCGAACTCGAGTGCGATATTCATCGTGAACACTGCCTTTAATATAGTCAATTGCCGTTTCGCCCATCGTGACCTGCCTTGATCTTCTCTAAAATTTAACACCTAAGAGACTGCCTGCTCCACGGCGAATTCCCACGGCCTACCGGTGCGCTCCACGGCTAATGATTTCCGAGGGTGACATGTGTGGACACACGATCCGCTGGGAACCACATTGTATGGAGCAGGCTTTCTTACATGGTACACTAACATTATCTCAACTCCACCTGAGAATATATCGCCACGCAGAGAAATGGCGAAAGGCCATGATAGGCAATGATCATTCACTTTCTTTCCGACGTGTTGTGTCTCGATATCAGAGGTTTTTTTCAACCTTGCAGGCTTGAGACGCTTTGACACTCGACTTTTCTCAAAATCTCGTGTTGCTGTTGATCACGAATCAAATCTTGTTTCTCGACTTCTAGAATTTTCTGTAGGTTACAGCAAACGTTTAGGACTGCACCGTGAGACGCCAACCTGAAGTATTGGAAATTACAAAAGTGGACGACTTTTGTGTTTGTAATGCCCCCAATGAACCTCATGAAGAATATTTGTCGGGCTCTGAGACTTTGACCCACCAACTTGTCTGTTGCAACCAAAGAGCTCTAAAAGTGGGAACCAGATTCGTGATGAGCACCACCCCCTCCCGCAATCACCACCTGGGCGAAGTCGCGCCAGAACCTAAACGACTGGTACACTACAATAATTTCATTGAAAATTGTGTAATAAGCACCATTTCATTGTTGAGCCCCCCCCCCAAGATAGCCCTCAGCGAAGTTTGAGTAAAATCTTGAGAATTGAACAACTGCAGGCTTTCAGTCCCTTCCCACCAGGTTACCCTCTACTGGGAATTTAGCGAAATCTGAAACAATGTTGAATAACTTACCGCAGTCGACGGTGATTTACTAGAAATTGAAAAGTAGATCTTTATGCAGCAACTTGAATAGCCCTCGGGGTGAAGGCAGCCAAATACGAATGGCTCACCTACTGCAGTTATCTCAATTAGCTGGCGCTGCTACTCTAAGAATCAATTAGTGGACATTGGGTTCGTGATCGCTAATAACCTTCTATGGCTCCCTTTAGCGAAGTTTGGGACAATTTCCTTCCGACCACAGAAGCTTGAAAATTCTAAAATTTTCTTTTCCGAAGATGCTGGTAGAATGGCTAAAGACGCTCGAAATGCTTAACCACTGTGATTGTAAATAGACTACAATATGAAGCACCTATTCATATTAAAGGAAGACCCCAAGTCTTAAAAATTCAAAAATATAAAATGTTCCATGGTGTGGGTGCGCAGTGTGGACACGCGGTCCGTCAAAGGCAGTGTTCACGATAAAAAAATGTGTTTCAGTCTCCACTAGGAATGGGTTGTGTAGGGGCACACTGTAACGTTGACGTCGAAAGAACGCTTGAAAACGAGCCAGGAAAGGCTCCAAAAGAGTTGCCACTTCGAGCGCAAGGCAAACCACAAAAGCCACCGACGCCCACCGACGTGAACAAATGAATGCTCAAGATCGTGAGACGAGCGATGATTTCCAATCATTAGCCCCGTTCTTCCCTTCATTCTCAACTTCTCTCTTTACTCAGGTCAGCTCGCACACATCGGCTGCAAAAGACGGAAGTTACAAGCCTCGGACAACTCGTCCACCATGTTTATATAGCTCAATCTTTGAGGGACCATACCTGCGTTCACAGAAGGTCTTATACGATTTCAGAGACATTATTGGAATCAGCATAGGGCCGTTTTCAAGATAGGCGCGGAAACAGAAAAACGATTTTTATCGTGACCATTGCCTTTAAAGGCAGTGTTCACGATAAATTTCACTTCCGATATGTCCACGGTTTACGGAAGGTCTGGTGCCCTATATAGCAAGGCATGGTTAAAAAGGACACGAAAGACGCGTTTTTGAGCCAAAATAGGCCCTCCCTTGTTTACGTTGATTTTCGAGCGTGGACGAGTTGACCGCTAGAAGGATGATACCTATCAGTGCAATGAAGCGATCAGCTCAGTTATCAGCACTTCCTTCACTTGATCATTCCTATAATCTGAGTCTTGATTTGTTCCTTTCGAGGGGCGGATCTGGGGCACGGGGCGGGTCTGGGGCACCAAAACGCTTGTTTGCAGCCGTTATTTTGCCGCTCCTGGCTCATTTTCTACCGTTCTTTCGATACTGGGAGCCTAGGCTCCTTCTCGCCTATCATTTCACTGTGGAAAGTCAACGAGGATGATAATCGTGAACGCTGCCTTTAAGTGTTGAAATAGGTCATATGAACCAGCAATGTGCGGAAAATTCTTATCGGTAAATTCTTCACCGAAATTTTTTTTCGGTAAATACGGTAAAAGCGAAAAATTCGGTAAAAAGTTCTGACTTCGACTTTGGTATATATCAAATACGATAGCACAACTGATCAGTAATATTTACGTATCATTTTCAATAGTGCATGACAATAGGGCAGAAAAGTAATAATGAGTGAGTTTTACAAAGGCATCGGCAGAAAAGCGTATATTATTTTTTGATATAATATTTTTGTGAATCTTGCCCTCTCTAGTGAACGAAAACGTCGAAAGAGCCCATGAAAACCTTCATTTGTAAAAAAAAGTCAATCGGAACACATTGTGAATATGAATTTGAATTTTGCTTCAAAATCGTTTTTAGAGTTTTTCTGCGTTTGAAGGCCTCGTCACTGTTCATTTCAATTTTTTTCTGCATGTGCAGTTTGTGCCGTAACTGTTTTTTATGTTGTTTGACGGTCGCATAAGCATTATGTGAAAAAATGCTAGATGACTGATGAGAATTGGTGGCGGATATTCGTCTTTAAAGGCACAGTCCAACCTCAGAATCGATTTCAGTTTTCCTATCTGTCTTAAAAAAGGTTCTACGCTGATTCCAATGACGTCCCTGGAATCGTTCAAGACCCCCTGGGAACGGAGTTATGGCCCCTCAAAAATTGAGCGGCGGAAGCATGGCGGACGAGTTGTCCGAGGCTTGTAACTCTCGTCAATCGCAACTGATGTATACGAGCCGACCTGAATAAAGAGAGAGGCTGAGAATGAAGGGAAGAACGGGGCTACTGATTGGAAATCGTCGCTCATCTCGGCACTGTTGAGCTCGAAAATCGTAAAAGGGGCGTACCAAAGTGGCTTCCCGAGGTGGGCGCCCCAGGGAGGCTTCCTCCTATATCTCGCTTATTCGGAGGATTTGAGAAACGCACTTGGCAAGTGTTATACGGGGTGGATCTACTTCACAATTATGTGGGAATCCCAGATTTCGTCCCTGAGTTTGGACTGTGCCTTTAACCTCTTCCAACCTCTTAACCCAGCGTTTTTGACGCGCCAAAGCTCACCGCTGTGGTTTACCGGGCTCATACGTGAAATTGAGCTTGGAAAATGAAAATTGGCTTTCAGCGCGAACGATGCCTTCAAACTGAGCTCATGGGCTGAACCAGATCAGCGGAACGTTGATTTTGAGAAAAAGTAACAATTCGAAATTTTATGTCGTCAAGGACTTTCTGTAGTCTCTCGAATTCAGGCCAGATTGGGAAATCATCCTCTTCACGTAAACTGTGCCAGGCGGCGCTCAAAAGTATTTATTGGTCAATGAGGAAGGTGCGGGCACGACTGTTCCACAATGGATGTTGATTATTTCATTTTATTACTATGTGTATTTTATGATTTCTTTCAATAAATGTTTGTTTTGTCACCGTCCTCTAATGCCAATCACCCGTGAAGTACCAGTCAGAAGTAAGCCGATGGGTCGAGAATCATCCAATTCTTTTCGGTAAAAATTTCGGTAAATTTTGAGAAAAATCCGGTAAATCGGCAAGTCAAAGTTTACCGAAAAACACCGGTAAATCGGCAAACGGAAAATGCACACCCCTCATATGAACGTGCTAATCACCTTGAATAATCCCCTAGGCAAACTTCAGGCAAAAGAAATTCTTCGCTTTTTGGTGCCCCAAAAATCCTTAGGGCTCTCTCCCTCCCTCTATGGGACTCCATAAGTAGGAAATAAATTCCCGCTCAAACATCGTACAGAGAGGTTATCCAGGGCGAAGAATACGAATTTGAGGTTCTTTTCAGTTTTTGGACTATTCTGTTGGGTCACGTTACTGTAAGGTCGTTTTCCAACTGCAACCTACATATCATAGTTTTCATGAACGAAACTTCTGATGAGAAATAGCGTATGAGCGAATAGAGTTGCGCTACCATAGTGAAACACTGATTGAGCCATTTCTGTCTGAATGATTATATAAGCATGTAAAACAATTATTATAGCTATATACTTAGTGCAGGGCTGGTTTTTTACACATTAAAGAAATAACAGAGATCAAAATCAACATCAATCAACGGAGATCAAAATCTAACGTCATTCCTCAATAAAAAGCTCTTAAAGGCAGCATACGCGCTCGTAAAAGTGGTTCGGATGACAATGTGAATCGAACCGTATGACTTACAACATGTTGCCTACGGATTTTGAAGCGTCAAAAACGACCCACAATGCCGTTACAGGAGCAGCAAGTCTGGCTCCGCCCGTACGAAGGCAGCCTGGATATCGGACGATTCTCTCCGTCTCGTGGACGAACGGAAGCGAGTGAAACTAACGGACTCTAAACGGTATCGGCAATTGTGTCAGGAACTTCGTCGATAGATGAAAGAAGAGCGGGAGTCGTACTGGAATAAGGTAGCAGACGAAGTGGAGAAGGCAGTTGGAAGGAACGACTATCGCACATTGCACAGCACACTCAACCGTCTCAGGAAGAAGACCAAACCCATGAGCGATTCCATCAGGAATACGGATGGGTCTTTTGTGCGATCAGCAGGTGAGCGTCTGTTGCGATGGAGGCAGTTCTTCAGTGAACTCTATACTCATGATGCGCCACAAGGTCCACTGGTCCAACCGATGCTAGTTGAGGTACCAGAGCAGTCAGCGCTCGACTCGGAACCCACTGCGGAAGAAGTGAAGGCGGCAATCAAGTAGCTAAAGAATGGAAAGGCGTCCGGTGTTGACAATATCACTGCTGAGGTCATCAAGGCAGGAGGAGCTATTCTACTGCGTCAGTTGCATCAGTTAATCACGCGCGTATGGCGAACAGAGAGCGTGCCATCTACCTGGAAAAAGGCCATTGTCGTGCCTATCCATAAGAAGGGCGATGCCAGAGACTGGAAAAACTATCGCGGGATCAGCCTGTTGTCGATTGTTGGTGAAGTCTTTACGAGAACTATCCAGTCCAGACTTCAACGCCATCGGGAGAGTACCTGTCGGGAAGAACAAGCAGGTTTTAGTCCGGGTCGAGAATGCAACGATCAAATTTCTGCTTTTCGTCAATTTATGGAGGAAAGGGTCCGCTGTGGAAAGCGCGTCGTTATGACCTTCATAGACTTCAAGTCGACATTCGATTGTGTGCACTGGCCTGCCTTATGGAGATCGATGGAATGCGAACACATGCCAGGAAAAATGGTGAAGCTTTTGCAGGAAACTTATAACGGCTCAACTAGCTGTGTGCGCGTCGGAAACAAACTACCCGAAGAATTCAGAGTCGATGCAGGCGTCCGGCAGGGAGATGTGATTTCGCCGCTCTTCTTTAATACCGTGGTCGATGCTATTATGAGAAAGACCTTCGAAAATAGAAGAGGGGTCCAATTTGGCGATAACGATTTTGTCACGGATTTGATGTTTGCGGACGACAGCGCAGTGTTCACCGATAATGACATGGAAGCCACGCTTTTGTTGAATGATAAGGCACAAATCGTATGGGCTGTGGATTAATAAGGAGAAGACTAAAGTCATGACATCGGACGGTTCACGTGCTTCTGTGTTCTTCGAGGGAGCTGAGCTTCAGCAAGTCAAGGAGTTCAAGTACCTCGAATCGGTGGTGCAAGAGCGAAAGGTAGTGGCTTCATCGGAGATACTGTGCAGGACCGGGCAGCCATCGGCTGCTTTCGCTTCGCTGGGCTGGTGTCTGTGGAAGAAGGGTAATGTGCCAATCAAGACAAAGATCCGGATGTTTGGGCGCTCATAGTGTCAATCCTACTGTACGGGTCAGAGTCGTGGACGTTTCTGAAGTCGGATCACAGCAGGCTGGAGTTCTTCCAAACGCGGTGTTAGCGGCAATTCCTCGGGATAACTTTAAGAGATCGAACACGGAACGACGTTATCCGAGACACTTGCGACCGTCAGCCCACGATCGAAGAACAAATTTGAACGAGAAGATTGCGCTGGTTCGGGCCCGTATGTAGAAAGGGAACCAACCGACTTCCGCGCAGATTGTTATGGAGAGAGCGCCCTGCACTGTGGAAGGTTGAGAGATCAGCCCCGGAAAAGACGTGGTTGAAGCAAGTCCAGGCGGATCTGAAGTCCAAACGGTGCAGTGTCCTCAATGCTATATTAAAGGCAGTGTTCACGATAATCTTCGATTTTGAGATTGATAGCTAAAGCGATTGTTTGGCCCCCGAGTAGAACTGGAACGACGAATGAATCGAGAAAAACGTAGAAGAAGGGCACGGAATCCTCTACTCTCACCACGCTTCATTACTCTCAGTGGAACTGTTTGTTGTGACAATGAAATCGTTTGTGGACCCATATTTTGTTATTCTCTATTTCGTGTTGCTCCGTTCTTTCCTTCGGACCCTAACTAATACAGTTTTGCCTAAAATATTCGTTCTTTTTTCACTAGCCCCATTTTTTAATGGCGACAACCACCGTAAACATGTTCATCCAATCGGACAACTAGTCCAGGCCGGAAAATAATGTCACTAAAATATGGCGATTTAGTGCGTCTTTCACCGTTTCTTCGTAATTTTGGTAACACTTGGTTCCCGACGCATTGTTTTGAGTGGAAAACTCGGAAACGAAAATCATCGTGAACACTGCTTTTAATTGCTGCGAACCGTTCTGAATGGAAGCGTATCGTTCAGGCCTATAAGAGCTTCTATGGCACCTACAGCATTGTACTGGTTGAGAGGTGATCCTGCTCCGCCAGCCGCCAGCTAACGGGATGAGTGAGTGACTTTCAAATTTCATATCTGAGGGTGTACTTTGCCTTTGAACAAACATCCTGTCACTGAGAAACTCCACGAAAAAGATCAAGATATAAGCAAAACATATCCTACATCAAACTACCCGGTGAATGATATGGCATATACGATTTTCTGGTGCACAATTCCACTCGCGGAAGCAATTTTGCTGCGGAATTCAATATGTATAGCGATGACGATGTTAAAATACAATTGTTAGCAGCGAGTGGACGGACCTCATGAAAGTGAACGAAATTGTTCAACATGGAGTGCTCACCCATTGCTCTCCGAACTCGCCCATCACTGTGATAGCATCTAAATACTCTTCGACTGTATTTCACAACTGTAAGTAGGCAGACTCAAGTGATAGGTAATTCCGGAGTCATTAACTCCCTGGAGTGTGCATATGTTTTTAGAAAATACGGTACCATGAGGTGGCTGAGGGCATCCCAAACTGTTTGCATTTCCATTGGCGTTATCATCGGTTTCTACATTTCAACACTGACCTTCATCAACACGGTATGTATATGTAATCCTCGCCATTTGAAGGCACAGTCCAAGCTCAGGGACAAAATCTGAGATTTTCTCATAATTGCTAAGTAGACTCACCCTGAGTAGCACCTACCAAGCGCGATCTCAAGATTCCTCTGAATAAGCGAGATATAGGAGGCCACCTTGGGGTGTCCACACCGGGAAGCCACTTTGACACGCCCCTTTCACGATGTTTTAAGCTCAACAGTGGCAAGATGAGTGATGGTTTCTACGGGATACCCACGTTCTTCCCTTCATTTTGAGCCTTTCTCTTCAGTCAGGTCAGCTAGCATACATCGGTTTGCGAATGACGGAAGCTACAAGCCTCGGTCAACTCGTCCACCATGCTCCCATTGCTTAATTTTTGAGGAGCCGTAACTTCGTCCCCAGGGGGTATTGTACGATAGCAAATACATAATTGTAATCAGCGTGAGACCTTTTTCAAGATAGGTGGGAAAACAGAAAAACGATTATGTGATTGGACTGTGCCTTTAAGTCACTGCTGCTTCGACGAACTTACTATGATATCGCAAACACGGCGTTTCGTTTCATGCTATTACAAGGTAGGTTTCTAGAAAAGTGTACAATACCGGCCATATCCTTTGCGTTTTGATCGAAAAAAGACGCACCAACGTGTTTTTGTGTCCTTTTTGTTCTGAGCTTATACATGTCATACTCTGCAACAAGGCTTATAGGTGTGACACAATCAATCGACTTCTCGTAACACGAAGACTATGTTAGGATAGGGTATCTATACCACCCTTTTGAATATTCTGGTGAGCCGCTTATTGGAAAGAGGATCACAAAAAAACGTTATCGCACGAGTCTAAGGTCGACTGGTCCTGTTTGAGCCAAGACGGCCATGGAAATGGCCGAAATGTGGAAACGTCAAAATGAGAGAACTCTAAATTTGAATCTCATTAATTCTTGCTCAATGCATAAGAATGTTTCACAAGCGTATTCGCAATATTGTGTTTATATCACCACATGGTGATATAAACACAATCGATTCTCCCACCACAGCTCCACAGTCCTCGCGCACTCGATTGATTGTGTCACACCTATACGCTTTGTTGCAGAGTAAGAGATGTGAAATCTCAAAAGAAAAAGCTGTCAATGCTCATTCCAAGACCCTCTTCGAATTTTTAAATGAACCTTTTCGATCAGAATTATATGAGTAAAGTGCACAGAAAACGCGTTTTTGCGTCTTCTTTACCCAAAACGCAAAAGATAGGACCGGTGTTGTAAATCAGCTCTGAACCCAAGGACGGCTGTTTCTAACAACTCTCAAGATATTTATTATGTTATTTACAAACAGTTTTGCGCCTACATTCAGTAGTATAATGCTACAGAGTCGAGAATCCTATCATGACGGCGAAAATAAGGATACGGTCGAAATTACTCACAATGATGAGCTGAAATTCTACCCGGAATACTCTCGATTCTATCATAGAGGTGAGCAAAACACAGTATTTATATCCGTCTAACTCATACCAAACTCTCTTGTAGACAAATCCAATTGTCAGACCTTAGCGTTGGAACCGGAATCGTCAAGTTCCGCAAAACACCTTCATGTGAGCCCGGGAGTCCTCATTTAGCTTCATTGAACTGTTTTGCTCACTGTGGACAGCTATAGGTGTTTAATATTTAGGATAGAGGAACAGGCAGGTGCTTCGGGGTGGTCATGTAAAGTCTGTCCGGAAGGCACTGCCTGCCCACGCTGTCGGCGGGCGTAGGCGTTTTGTGGACGACCTTTTCTACGGCTGCAAAACAGCTGACTGGAATAATATTCACTATATGTCTATCATTCCTGCTAGATGATCTGAAAGTCGATAGTCGGGATAGTAATACAAGAAGCGTAATGCATTTACTGTTTTGCTCAAGGCAATGAATATTCATTATGAAATAACTTGGGCTATGAAACCGACCGCTATATATGCCTAGTATTTGGCTTGCGATAGGAGATCTTCATTAGCCCACCGCGTGTCACCAAGTGAAGAAATGTATTTAATAACATTATACATCAACATTGTAACTGCCATGACTAATTTTGTGCACTGTGCTTGCATCGTAACGTCGGCGTGCATCCGGAAGAGACTTCGCGTTCACTGTTGAAGGTTGGCGCTAACTCGGTGCACCTATTTTATAGCATATGGCGCCGAGTTTGCGCCAACCTTCAACAGTGAACGCAGAGTCTCTTCCGGATGCGCGCCGACGACACATCTTTTTCCTTCTCTCCAACTAATTTTAAAGGTGAGTTTCGTTCCATAAATTAAGGAACTCCGAAGTACTCAGTTCAAATAAAAACTTTTCTCATGAAATTGCTCTGGATTTTCCCTACCTTGTTGAGATCAGATGAGCGAAAAGCTGCAGATGTCGTTGCTGAAAAGGTCAGGGTTTTCTGCTGGATCCTCACGGGAAAACAATATCATAGAGTACGAGCGATGCATGTGAAGGCTACGTGGGTCAGACGTTGCAACAAGTTAGAATTTTCGCTTTGCTCACTGTTAGTACTCCTATATTACTCCAACCATCTCATTTAGGTACATATTCATGTCATCTGAGGACGACAAGAATCTTCCATCGATCAACTTGAACATATCAGAAGGTCGCGAGTTCCTATGGGGGAAGACTAAGGCGGCATTCAAGTATATCCATGATCGCTACCTGGTAGGAAGTTATTATAGTTTTTGATTATATTTTGTGCATTCTAACAGAACGCACTCTCAGAATGAGTTCGATTGGTTTCTCAAGGCTGATGACGACACTTATGTGATAGTAGAAAACTTGAGGTACGTTGCACGCACATTTCATCCGGAGAAAAACATGATTTTTTCCAGTAGCCTTCTTGTATTTGAAGGTACATGCTTCTCGCCTATTCTCCCGATCAACCGATTAGTTTCGGGTGCAAAATATGGGACAAACAAAAACAATTTCACAGTGGTGGAGCCGGATATGTCCTCAGTCGAGAAGCGCTAAGAAGGTGGGTGGAGCCATTACATGGGGTGGCATCCATAAACGCTTATTGGAAAGGAAGGAAGTCACTCCACGTCCTACGCGGGAGTGCCGGGACCACTCCGCGTTATGCGCGCGGAGCGCCGGGTCCTACGCGCGGTGTGCCGGGACAGCGGTGAGCTGAAGCACAAGCCGTCCCCAATGCGTGCGGACGCGAGCTCACTGCGCACTGCGGAATTCGTGCCTATCTGCATTTATTCAATTCATCCAAATATGAAGCAGCTCATTTTCTGCGAAATAGTGCAGCAAAAAGAAAAGTAAATCATAAAATAATCATTTATCGAGGAAAAATTGACCAAAAGAAAACATTTAAACATGATTGAAACCAAAAGAAATGCGTTTATGCGAAGAATTCCCCATTCGTAGTGAGGTTACCTCTCTACGCAATAGGGACGGCATCTGCTTCAGGTCACCTCTATCTCTACGCTTCACGCAGTCGACTACTCACTCACACCTCGCACACAACTGCTTGGCTGTCCCCTTTTCAGTGCGGAGTAAATGGCAGCTGGGTGTTACGCAGCCATGAGTAAGGTTTGATTGTATAGTCGAACCACAAGTCCTTCGCATGTAGGACGCGGAGCTGCCCCCTGCCCTCCTCATAAGGCTCTTGCATGCCGCCCCGGGACAGATAGCATGTATTTGCATTTTTCTGCTTTACAGGTTTGTTAGCGAAGGTTTGACTGATGCGAAGAAATGTTCCTCAAGGCAAAAAGGAGCTGAGGACGTAGAAATTGCACGCTGTCTGGCAAGTGTTGGAGTTATTGCTGGCGATTCGAGAGACAGTTATGGGCTTCACAGGTATGTACCCTCCCTGCCACTCAAGCATTTACTAGCGTGATCAATCACCTGCTTGTGGGTGTGCTATATGTTACGCCGATTATTTGTGTAAATTTGTGTAATTTAAGTCCGTCCGACTGAGACTGTCCGTTCACGCGGCCGGCGTGCATGTCGCGCGGCCATAGTGGAAGCATTTTTTTACGAGCTTCAACATGGCTGCAGGCGGCTGACTGAGTTCATACTCTATACTTCTCTTATATTCTTGCCAATCAGTTGACGAATCTGAAAAAAATCCCTATGCCACGGCCGCTCAACACGCACGCCGATCGCTTGGGTGGAGTCTCACTCGGACGGACTTTGCAAGCGTTCATTTGTAATCCTTCACTCACAGGAAAACTTGACAAATAGGCAAGGAAATAGATAGGACTCACAAATGTGTCGGTCGTCAGTATGTGAGGGTTACGTGGGTCTCACCACGAATTCTCACCATGAAATCTTATTTGTATCACGTGTCCTCTTAAAGGCACTGTTCGCGATAAACTTCATCCTCGAATTTTCCATGACAAACGCTTCTCATGGCTCTCAGAAGCAGAACAGCGTCGAAAAAACGGGACGAAAAGCTACCCAGGAGCCGCAAAACTGCTTAGAAAAGTGGGCAAACCCCGCCAATGTGGGAAAGTCACGCCTCTTCCCACCCCTCGATGTGAACAAATGAACACTCGAAATCGTGGGTTGAGCAATGGTTTCCGGTCAAAAGCCCCGTTTTACCCTTCATTCTCAACTTCTCTCTTTACTCAGGTCAGCTCGCATACATTGGCTGCAAAAGACGGAAGTTACAAGCCTCGGACAACTCGTCCACCATTTTCCCTATCTCAGTTTTTGAGGGACCATAACTCCATTCCCAGAAGGTCTTGTACGATTAAAGAAGCATCATTGGAATCAGAATGGGACCGGTTTCAAGATAGGCAAAAAAACAGAAAAGCGATTTTTATCGCGAACAGTGCCTTTAAGTGTGCATCAGTGCACACATGCGGACACACACCGTCGTCGATTCTCGCATGAGTCCTCCTCAGTGACCTTTAACGATGTTGCAGATTCATGCCAGACCGACCAGAAAATAATCTCGTACCTATCGCTTTGAATCCTTACTATTGGTTTCCCAAGTGGAGTAGGTACCCATTTCATCCAGGACTCACCTGCTGTTCTGGTGAGCAGAAGTTTTTTCTTAGTTATTGCATTATTTGTTTGATCTCAACACGCGCCTCTTTGCTACCTGCAATTGCATATGCAGACGCATAATATCAGGCGATCTCAACCTGCGATTCGTTTACCCTTCGAGCGTTTTGGATCTTTTCCAGTAAGCGAATAAGTTATCTTAAAGGCATGGTTCGAGCAGATTTAGGGTACTGAAATTTCTCGCTAAATCGGACCGCAGGTCACAGTTTTTCCCAATCGGACCGCAGGTCACAGTTTGCATGAAGACAGTCTTCTTTCAGTAATTTCAGGCAATCAGGGTATCATCCTAATCACAAAAATGTGCCCTGTGATGTTTTTAGCCATCGTCTGCGCTTTCATCACCGCGCGCGGTCGAAACCACCTCCCAGCAGAGTCATGATTGCCGTGAGTATGGTGAATCCGTCGCTTGGCTGCAAGACGATCACCCGCAATGTCGTAAAGATGTAGGCATTTTGCCGGGCCGATCATGCTGTGAAAACCGTAATAGAAGCCATCTCACATCAAAAGTAACTGTTCATAGCTTACAAAACTCGTAAATATGCGAAATCCTCGTACATCTGCGCCTGAGAGGCATCTGCACCCATCGGGGATAATTTTTGGCCAAGCTGGCAAGAATACAAAATTCTTACACCGGTTGGATGGGCTGAGAAAGGAGGCAGATTGAGTTCTCATGTGAATTCTCTACGACCGGTTCTTCAAGCATCTGATACGGCCTCATCTCACAACAGCTCTATGAATCCTCACAGTCTAGTTCAACGGTACAGGACGTGACATGAATCGTATGAGATATCCCACGCAGTTCCAGATTTTCAAATACGTAGCTTATATCAGTATGTACTTTGGTGCCACATGTGTGCGTAGTCAAATTGCTTTTTCAATCCTTTCCAGTGCGTATACAGTGCGGTGCAAGCTTATAGACCGACCCTAATTTTGCATCCAAGAAACCAAGTCTAAGAACTCTTTCAGAGTGCGATCGCTGGTCGTCGCGATGGCATGTTTTGAATACAGATCGACGTGTGACGCGATCTCGATCGATGCTCATGTTCAGCATCTTATCGCGTCGTGCGGCGATCGAACTCTGAAAGAGGTCTTAAAATTCGAGATACGAAAACAGTAACAATGGATTCAGCAGTGCTGGGAACCTTTGCAGACAATTCATTTTCAGAACAATTGGCTCATTGGGTAAAAAATACTTCTTGGTTTTTTTTGGGAAAAAACTGCCCATCTTAAAGACAGTGATAGCAATGAAAAAAGTCAAAAAACATGAAAATCGGCTTTATCCGCAAGCGGCTTAAGGGCCATTAAAGTTATGCGGCAAGAAACGAGCTAAAACAGAGTTATTAGGATTCGAAGTTAAGCAATTCGTGCCTCCCAGCTCCGACCCAAAAAGATCGAGTCTCATGTGTGTATAGTCAGAATTCATTGATACTCACAGTCAGAAATAAGTGCTATTTAGCTAATAAGAACAGTTGAATGATCTAAACAAGCACTACATTCAATGTTTCAACTACGCGAGAACAGAAATAATCGAGCAGGCCAGTTCTCAAGGGATTAGTCATCTGATAAATCCTGTTGGTGCCGTTCTGCTGATGTTCTTGATATAAGAGATCATCAATGCCAATGATGTGGAGTGGGCTCGTCCAACATCAAAAGACAGAAAAGTTCAGGCTTGAATTTTGATTAAAAACATTTCGTTTTTTCGTTTTGAAACGTTTTTCCCGCAAATTTTTCTTATAGGTCCTACTACTCTGAATCCAGAAAAGGGTTTAAAGCGAGTTAGGTTTGAGTTTATCACCTGACGACATGGAGGCATCATCGACGATTGTGCCGAGTGATTCCGAAAGAATTAAGTTTTCTTCAGCTGAACAGGCTCAGTTGGATGCACAACACGAAGTACTTATCGTCAACAGAAAGATTGCCTCGCAACTGGAAAGCTCGCGCAACAGTATGAATAGATACTTGAAGATTACAATGCAGTACAGGAATAAGAAAGAAGCTGATCGACCGAGAAAGCCTTCAATGCGCAAAGAGATGCAAATTGCTAGTGACGCATACGCATCGAACAGCATGCAGTCCGCGAATTGCATCCGAGAGAACTTGGATATTCCGCTCTCAAAATGGATACTATTCAGTTTTCTCCACCGCTACCCGCACATCATCCGTGTTTAGAGACCTGCATCCCGTCCAACACCCCTCCACAAGTCAGCGAGGACTCGTTTTACACGTACCCACATGGCCAGAAAATGGAATGAGGTAGGCTGCTACAGCCTTGGTCTTGAAGTTTGAAAAGGTACTACTGTGCTTATCTGGGCCAAATTCCGGTCCGCAATTGCGTCTCGACACGCTTTGCGGCCTCGCGCTTCCGATTCGAAAGAGCTCCCAGCGCCGCAGCCGCCGATCTGTTGGCTCTAGGTGGGTTTTGAAAACTGGAAACTAATCAAAATTGGAGAAGACTGTATAAAAAAGTTACATCGAGTCGGCTTTGGCGCTGGAGACTGCACTAACTCAAGCGCGTGCTGCCGCAAAGCTTGTCGAGACCGGAATTTGGCCCAACGAAGCACAGTACTTCTGCATTGCAGGCCGCAATTTCTGACGAGAAAAAATGGATTTTAAAAGGTCCAGATGGTGGAACCCACTACTGGAGGGGTTTGCGAAAAGGCTAACGGTCATTCTCAAAGCGCAACTTCGGAGGCGGAGGTCTTATCTTACTCTGGTCTTGTGCGGATTGCACTCGACCTTGTTTCGGGTAGGATGAACAGGCTGGACTACCAGGCTCTGCTTCTTGACCATCTGTCGCCATATCTCACATCCCTAGATTTTGTTTTCCAACAAGACAAAGCGTCAACCCACGCGTCGCAGTCAACTTCTGCATGGCTAGATGCCCACGACGTGACCCCTTTGAAGTGGTCCGTATGTTCTCCAGATCTGAATTGAATTGAGAGCTTGTGGGGAAGTCTTGTATACGGTAGGTGTATGATATTTGCACCACATTTTTCTGAATTTCTGATCTGGAGGTTGCCATTCTAGATGCGGGGGCGAGTGTAGACGGAACAGTGACCGATAGTCTTGGTGCAAGGATGCTTAATAGGCTTTTGATTTTTGTGCACCGCTTCAAATGGACACTTTTTTCCCAAAACAAGCAGTACTTTTTAACCAATGGACTTATTGTTCTGGAACATTGTGTACTAGGGTTGTCAGCACTCTAAAATCCATTGGTACTGTTCTCGTATTGCGGGACCAGTACCAATCAAGTCTGAGGCTAGGTCTCTTGTATGCGAAAATTAGAGTGACTTCGTGACTAGTGGTGCCGTGAACACCACTCCTCCAAAAAAGACAGCTTCCCGTTTATTTAATAGGCTAAATTAAACCGAAGTCTTTACATGACGTTTTATTGTTTACAGACTATGCCATTTCGTTTCATTTCGTCACCCCCAACTTCATGTATGTGTTAGAGTACTTCGTATATCATCTGAAAGTTTTCGGTCTTGATAGGCCACTCAGGTGCGTTTCACATTGGCTGTACTACTATATAAAATGCTAGAGGGATTTCTGTTCCAATTGTGGGTTCGGAATTGTTTTAAAAAAGAGCAATCAAATGTTTGTTTAGACGATTCGCCTTGAATTCCGCCTCAAATATTTCGATTAGGGTTGACTTCAATAAGACACTTTTGCAAGCGGCATATCGATCTTCTCGTCAATCAATGGGACCAGATGACGCATTTGGAGATGCTAATGTGCACCTATGAACATATGTACATTAAGAAGGACCATATATATCACTTACTATATTACCTCCACAGCAATGTTGACGATTCCATCGTTTCCATTTTCGTTACCTCCCATACATATTGATGCGATCTATCTGGGGTGACATGCGTGAACGCGTGGGCGAGGGTTGAGGAGCGCAGAGCCGCATTCACGCGTCACGATTTCACTTCAACTCGCAGAGCGTGAGCGTGGCGTTGCAGGTACCCTACCTCAGCCGCCATATTTATGCATGCCACTCCTGGTAGTAGGATGTGACCTGCTGGAATTCAGCTGCATTTTCGGCTCATCTGCCGTTTCGATTTTTTCCGTAATACCAACGTTAACCATCATTGTTATTGAGAGGCAGTTTTCTATTTTGTTTTGCCTTTCATGATTCGGTTATGAAGTAAAATTCAATGAAACCATACTGTTTGCTCTATGATTATATGTGCACCCCCAAAACGGCTCCCTTCGGCTTCCTCGTGAACGTACAGTGTGGCCAAATGAGAATGGCGGCCCACTTAGCCGGCGTGCTTGGCAGGCGGCCGTCGCATGTGCCGCCCTCGGACGAGTGTTGGAATTCAATGACGGCCGTCCCCTCTGGCACCGTCTTCAGAGCTGATTGATCGGCGTAGCGCTTGCTGCCAGCTGGTGACGCTGGGAACTACTGCAGATCAGATGAAAAATGGAGTTTGCCCTTATCATTGACCGTTTCATAATTATATGTGCGCAATAAGGAAGAAAAGAGTATTGCACAGTTTTTCTTGGAGGAGCTTTCTGAAGCAACTGCCTATTGACTAGGGAAAGGCTTTCTCAACCCGAATCTCACACTCCTCGAGATTTTTGAGCCTCCAAGTCCAAGCCGATCCATTCATTTACGGTGAATCGCACAGGTATGACCAAATCGAGAATATATTAGCGATTCTGCACTTCTTCGACTACGAGCGGCTCCAGTCTGACTACTTGGGAAACAAGATGAAGTCCGAAAGACCGAAAATGCCGGTTGTACTAGAAGTTCGTGTTTTGGTCGATTTGTGACAACGAAACACCACAAACTGAGGCATCATCCGTACGTGACGAGAGCGTGCGATTACGCAAAATCGATGTTCATCAAGGGCACACGTTTTGCTCGCCGTTCACGCACGCTCCCTCTCGCGCGCTCACGCCCGCTCGCTCTCGTGCGCTTTCGCCAGCTCAATGAAGGAAGCAGCAAGTTTCGAGCTTACTGCTCAACCCCTAAAGTTTGAGGCATTGAACCTATCGTAAAGCTATTGCCCTTGCTTTCCATAATCCCACCACGGAAGTCGAAAACGGTGGGAAATCATCGGCCATTGCGCCGATTCGAGCGATTGATCACCGGGTCAACGATTGTTAATCTAATCAAAACGAGGGGGGGGGGTATTTGCTAGTGCATGATTCCGAGCAACGGCTACTCCAGCGTTGAGGAGCGGTGAGAGGCGCATAACAGCGGGATCGCGCGCTCTCGCCAGTGTCGTTCGCGACCCGATCCCTCAGACTGATACCCAATGACCATCTGAGCAATCTCATCTTCATAGTGTGCAGGGACTGCTCGACAGCTTAAGTAGTCGGCCAGCATTCACTAGCGTAGAGCGCGACCGATTGCACTACCGCCTTGTAAATTTTTGATATGAGACAGGGTAGAATCTTCTTGTCACACATCACACCCATCACACTAGTTGCTCTCCATTTCATCCAAGCGGCCGATACGCGTCCTTGTGATTCCGATGATACATCGCCAGCCGATGTGATTCTAGACCCGAAATATTTGAAGCAGTTCACTTTCTCGATGTTTGGTGCTATCAATTTTGATTGATCCGTCATCCACTTGTGATTCACATAATAAAATTCTAAAAGTTTAGGTTCCTAGCAAAAGTAAAGATTTGGCATGGCCATTTTTTCGAAAAATTAGAAATATACTCAGTTAAAAGGGGAAGTTAAAGAAAAATGAAAAACGTTCTGAAATATTCCTGAGAACGATTTGGCGTAGAATGATTTGATTTTCGGGAAATGTAGTGAAATAGTTGAAAGTATGATTTGGCAGTCGAGTTTGAACCAACTATTGATGAGAGTTGTGCAAAACGAGAGATCGCATTGTATGAGCTTAGCCGTAGATCATATCAAAGCGAAATCACGCGTGATATGGAACAAACAGTTGATTTTACTTTACTTAATACGTGAAGACCGCGGCATTCCAGCTTCCGAACGAGCGTTTACTGCTTACGCTATCACGCGTGATTTTGCTTCGATATGTTTTACAGATAAGCTCATACAATGCGATCTCTCGTTTTGCACAACTTTTATCAATAGTTGGTTCAAACTCGACTGCCAAATCATACTTTCAACTATTTCACTACATTTCCCGAAAATCAAATCATTCTACGCCAAATCGTTCTCAGGAATATTTCAGGACGTTTTTCATTTTTCTTTAACTTCCCCTTTTAACTGAGTATATTTCTAATTTTTCGAAAAAATGGCCATGCCAAATCTTTACTTTTGCTAGGAACCTAAACTTTTAGAATTTCATTCATATTTCCTAAAGGTTCCCTTTTTAATTTATTTATGCCTGATGGTGTTAATTCAAAGTAAACCCACTGATGCCCTGCCCCCTCCCCTTCTATGACGTCGTGCACACTCCCACTGATGTCCCGCACACTTTCTACGGCGTTCTGCGTACACCCATTTGGGTCACAAGCACGCTCCTGCCGATCATTCTTTCCGCAGGGCTACCGTAACCCTCCTTTAAAAATTTTTCATGTGTCAGCTTGGATATGAGCACATCGTATTAGCCAACAATCATGTTCGTACAATATCGAACTCCTCAGCCACTTCCCAGCGGCTTCTTGAAGAGAGCGGTGTGTGAATGAATGCATACCGCTCCTCTGCCTTTTTATACCCCGCTTGTTATGAGCGTGTGTTATCGTTCGTTATCATGTTTTGTTCAAGAATGGTTAAGGTAGCCCTGCTGAAAAAATGATCGGGCATGGACGTGCTTGTATTTGGATCCCACACACTTTCTACGGCGTCCGACGCACTGTTATTTGGGTCTCATACACTTTCTACGGCGTACTGCGCACACCCATTTGGGTCCCGCACACTTTCTATGGCGTCCGACGCACTTCCACTTGGGTCCCACAACTTTTTCCGGCGTTCTGCGCACACCCATTTGGGTCCCCCACACTTTCCATGGCGTCCGGCGCATTTCCACTTGGGTACCGCACATTTTATATGGGGCCCGGAGCAGATCCACTTGGGTCCCACACACTTTCTACGGTGTCCGGCGTACTCTAATTTGGATCCCACACACTTTCTACGGCGTCCCGCGCACCCTCATTTGGGTCCCACAAACTTTGTACGGCGTTCCGCGCACACCCATTTGGGTCCCCCGCACTTTCCATGGCGTCCGGCGCATTTCCACTTGGGTACCGCAGATTTTATACGGGGCCCGGAGCAGATCCACTTGGGTCCCACACACTTTCTACGGTGTCCGGCGCACTCTCATTCGGATCCCACACACTTTCTACGGCGTTCCGCGCACACCCATTTGGGTCCCCCACACTTTCCATGGCGTCCGGCGCATTTCCACTTAGGTACCGCACATTTTATACGGGGCCCGGAGCAGATTCACTTGGGTCCCACACACTTTTTACGGTGTCCGGCGCACTCTCATTCGGATCCCACACACTTTCTACGGCGTCCCGCGCACCCTCATTTGGGTCCCACAAACTTTTTACGGCGTTCCGCGCACACCCATTTGGATCCCCCCACACTTTCCATGGCGTCCGGCGCATTTCCACTTGGGTAACGCACATTTTATACGGGGCCCGGAGCAGATCCACTTGGGTCCCACACACTTTCTACGGTGTCCGGCGCACTCTTATTCGGATCCCACACACTTTCTACGGCGTCCCGCGCACCCTCATTTGGGTCCCACAAACTTTTTACGGCGTTCCGCGCACATTTCCACTTGGGTAACGCACATTTTATACGGGGCCCGGAGCAGATCCACTTGGGTTCCACACACTTTCTACGGTGTCCGGCGCACTCTCATTTGGATCCCACAAACTTTCTACGGCGTCCCGCGCACACCCATTTGGGTCCCCCACACTTTCCATGGCGTCCGGCGCATGTCCACTTGGGTACCGCACATTTTATACGGGGCCCGGAGCAGATCCACTTTGGTCCCACACACTTTCTACGGTGTCCGACGCACTGTTATTTGGATCCCACACACTTTCTACGGCGTCCGCGCGCACACCCATTTGGGTCCCCACACTTTCCATGGCGTCCGGCGCATTTCCACTTAGGTACCGCACATTTTATATGGGGCCCGGAGCAGATCCACTTGGGTCCCACACACTTTCTACGGTGTCCGGCGTACTCTAATTTGGATCCCACACACTTTCTACGGCGTCCCGCGCACCCTCATTTGGGTCCCTAAACTTTGTACGGCGTTCCGCGCACTTCCATTTGGGTCCCCACACTTTCCATGGCGTCCGGCGCATTTCCACTTGGGTACCGCACATTTTATATGGGGCCCGGAGCAGATCCACTTGGGTCCCACACACTTTCTACGGTGTCCGGCGTACTCTAATTTGGATCCCACACACTTTCTACGGCGTCCCGCGCACCCTCATTTGGGTCCCACAAACTTTGTACGGCGTTCCGCGCACACCCTTGAGTCCCCACACTTTCGGCGTCCGGCGCATTTCCCACTTGGGTACCGCACATTTCATACGGTGCCCGGAGCAGATCCACTTGGGTCCCACACACTTTATACGGTGTCCGGCGCACTCTCTTTTGGGTCCCACAAACTTTTTACGGCGTTCCGCGCACAGCCATTTGGATCCCCCACACTTTCCATGGGGTCCGGCGCACTTCCACTTGGGTACCGCACATTTCATACGGTGCCCGGAGCAGATCCACTTGGGTCCCACACACTTTCTACGGTGTCCGGCGCACTCTCACTTGGACCCCCCCCACTTTCTATGGCGTCCCGCGCCCCCTCATTTGGGTCCCATAAACTTTGTACGGCGTTCCGCGCACACCCATTTGGGTCCCCCACACTTTCCATGGCGTCCGGCGCATTTCCACTTGGGTACCGCACATTTTATACGGGGCCGGAGCAGATCCACTTGGGTCCCACACACTTTCTGCGGTGTCCGGCGCACTCTCATTTGGATCCCTCACACTTTCTACGGCGTCCCGCGCACCCTCATTTGGGTCCCACAAACTTTTTACGGCGTTCCGCGCACACCCTTTTGGGTCCCCACACTTTCCATGGCGTCCGGCGCATTTCCACTTGGGTACCGCACATTTTATACGGGGCCCGGAGCAGATCCACTTGGGTCCCACACACTTTCTACGGTGTCCGGCGCACTCTCATTTGGATCCCACACACTTTCTACGGCGTCCCGCGCACCCTCATTTGGGTCCCACAAACTTTTACGGCGTTCCGCGCACACCCATTTGGGTCCCCACACTTTCCATGGCGTCCGGCGCATTTCCACTTGGGTACCGCACATTTTATACGGTGCCCGGAGCAGATCCACTTGGGTCCCACACACTTTCTACGGTGTCCGGCGCACTCTCATTTGGATCCCACACACTTTCTACGGCGTCCCGCGCACACCTCATTTGGGTCCAAACTTTCTACGGCGTTCCGCGCACACCCATTTGGTCCCCACACTTTCCATGGCGTCCGGCGCATTTCCACTTGGGTACCGCACATTTTATACGGGGCCCGGAGCAGATCCACTTGGGTCCCACACACTTTCTACGGTGTCCGGCGCACTCTCATTCGGATCCCACACACTTTCTACGGCGTCCCGCGCACCCTCATTTGGGTCCCACAAACTTTTTACGGCGTTCCGCGCACACCCATTTGGGTCCCCACCCTTTCCATGGCGTCCGGCGCATTTCCACTTGGGTACCGCACATTTCATACGGTGCCCGGAGCAGATCCACTTGGGTCCCACACACTTTCTACGGTGTCCGGCGCACTCTCATTTGGATCCCACACACTTTCTACGGCGTCCCGCGCACACCCATTTGGGTCCCCCACACTTTCCATGGCGTCCGGCGCATTTCCACTTGGGTAACGCACATTTTATACGGGGCCCGGAGCAGATCCACTTGGGTCCCACACACTTTCTACGGTGTCCGGCGCACTCTTATTCGGATCCCACACACTTTCTACGGCGTCCCGCGCACACCCATTTGGGTCCCCCACACTTTCCATGGCGTCCGGCGCATTTCCACTTGGGTACCGCACATTTCATACGGTGCCCGGAGCAGATCCACTTGGGTCCCACACACTTTCTACGGTGTCCGGCGCACTCTCATTTGGATCCCACACACTTTCTACGGCGTCCCGCGCACACCCATTTGGGTCCCCACAGTTTCCATGGCGTCCGGCGCATTTCCACTTGGGTACCGCACATTTTATACGGGGCCCGGAGCAGATCCACTTGGGTCCCACACACTTTCTACGGTGTCCGGCGCACTCTTATTCGGATCCCACACACCTTCTACGGCGTCCCGCGCACCCATTTGGGTCCCATTTGGGTCCCCACACTTTCCATGGCGTCCGGCGCATTTCCACTTGGGTACCGCACATTTCATACGGTGCCCATAGCAGATCCACTTGGGTCCCACACACTTTCTACGGTGTCCGGCGCACTCTCATTCGGATCCCACACACTTTCTACGGCGTCCCGCGCACACCCATTTGGGTCCCCCACACTTTCCATGGCGTCCGGCGCATTTCCACTTGGGTACCGCACATTTTATACGGGGCCCGGAGCAGATCCACTTTGGTCCCACACACTTTCTACGGTGTCCGGCGCACTCTCATTTGGATCCCACACACTTTCTACGGCGTCCCGCGCACACCCATTTGGGTCCCCTCACTTTCCATGGCGTCCGGCGCATTTCCACTTGGGTAACGCACATTTTATACGGGGCCGGAGCAGATCCACTTGGGTCCCACACACTTTATACGGTATCGGACGCACTCTCATTTGGATTCCACACACTTTCTACGGCGTCCCGCGCACCCTCATTTGGGTCCCACAACTTTTACGGCGTTCCGCGCACACCATTTGGGTCCCCACACTTTCCATGGCGTCCGGCGCACTTCCACTTGGGTACCGCACATTTTATACGGGGCCCGGAGCAGATCCACTTGGGTCCCACACACTTTCTACGGTGTCCGGCGCACTCTCATTTGGATCCCACACACTTTATACGGCGTCCCGCGCACCCTCATTTGGGTCCCACAAACTTTTTTACGGCGTTCCGCGCACACCCATTTGGGTCCCCACACTTTCCATGGCGTCCGGCGCACTTCCACTTGGGTACCGCACTTTTTATGCGGGGCCCGGAGCAGATCCACTTGGGTCCCACACACTTTCTACGGTGTCCGGCGCACTCTCATTTGGATCCCACACACTTTATACGGTGTCCCGCGCACCCTCATTTGGGTCCCACAAACTTTTACGGCGTTCCGCGCACACCCATTTGGGTCCCCACACTTTCCATGGCGTCCGGCGCATTTCCACTTGGGTACCGCACATTTTATACGGGGCCCGGAGCAGATCCACTTGGGTCCCACACACTTTCTACGGTGTCCGGCGCACTCTCATTTGGATCCCACACACTTTCTACGGCGTCCCGCGCACACCCATTTGGGTCCCCACACTTTCCATGGCGTCCGGCGCATTTCCACTTGGGTACCGCACATTTTATACGGGGCCCGGGAGCAGATCCACTTGGGTCCCACACACTTTCTACGGTGTCCGGCGCACTCTCATTTGGATCCCACACACTTTCTACGGCGTCCCGCGCACACCCATTTGGGTCCCCACACTTTCCATGGCGTCCGGCGCATTTCCACTTGGGTACCGCACATTTTATACGGGGCCCGGAGCAGATCCACTTGGGTCCCACACACTTTCTACGGTGTCCGGCGCACTCTCATTTGGATCCCACACACTTTCTACGGCGTCCCGCGCACACCCATTTGGGTCCCCACACTTTCCATGGCGTCCGGCGCATTTCCACTTGGGTACCGCACATTTCATACGGGGCCCGGAGCAGATCCACTTGGGTCCCACACACTTTCTACGGTGTCCGGCGCACTCTCATTTGGATCCCACACACTTTCTACGGCGTCCCGCGCACCCATTTGGGTCCCCACACTTTCCATGGCGTCCGGCGCATTTCCACTTGGGTACCGCACATTTTGATACGGGGCCCGGAGCAGATCCACTTGGGTCCCACACACTTTTTACGGTGTCCGGCGCACTCTCATTCGGACCCCACACACTTTCTACGGCGTCCCGCGCACCCTCATTTGGGTCCCCCCACACTTTCCATGGCGGCCGGCGCATGTCCACTTGGGTACCGCACATTTTACGGGGCCCGGAGCAGATCCACTTGGGTCCCACACACTTTCTACGGTGTCCGGCGCACTCTCATTTGGATCCCACACACTTTCTACGGCGTCCCGCGCACCCTCATTTGGGTCCCATAAACTTTTTACGGCATTCCGCGCACACCCATTTGGATCCCCCACACTTTCCATGGCGTCCGGCGCATTTCCACTTGGGTACCGCACATTTTATACGGGGCCCGGAGCAGATTCACTTGGGTCCCACACACTTTCTACGGTGTCCGGCGCACTCTCATTCGGACCCCACACACTTTCTACGGCGTTCCGCGCACACCCATTTAGGTCCCCCACACTTTCCATGGCGTCCGGCGCATTTCCACTTAGGTACCGCACATTTTATACGGGGCCCGGAGCAGATCCACTTGGGTCCCACACACTTTCTACGGTGTCCGGCGCACTCTCATTTTGATCCCACACACTTTCTACGGCATCCCGCGCACACCCATTTGGGTCCCCCACACTTTTCATGGCGTCCGGCGCATTTCCACTTGGGTACCGCACATTTTATACGGGGCCCGGAGCAGATCCACTTGGGTCCCACCCACTTTCTACGGTGTCCGGCGCACTCTCATTTTGATCCCACACACTTTCTAGCGGCGTCCCGCGCACCCTCATTTGGGTCCCACAAACTTTTTACGGCGTTCCGCGCACACCCATTTGGGTCCCCACACTTTTCATGGCGTCCGGCGCATTTCCACTTGGGTACCGCACATTTTATACGGGGCCCGGAGCAGATCCACTTGGGTCCCACCCACTTTCTACGGTGTCCGGCGCACTCTCTTTTGGATCCCACACACTTTCTACTTCGTCCCGCGCACACCCATTTGGGTCCCCCACACTTTCCATGGCGTCCGGCGCATTTCCACTTGGGTACCGCACATTTTATACGGGGCCCGGAGCAGATCCACTTGGGTCCCACACACTTTCTACGGTGTCCGGCGCACTCTTATTTTGATCCCACACACTTTCTACGGCATCCCGCGCACACCCATTTGGGTCCCCCACACTTTCCATGGCCCCCGGGGCATTTCCACTTGGGTACCGCACATTTTATACGGGGCCCGGAGCAGATCCACTTGGGTCCCACACACTTTCTACGGTGTCCGGCGCACTCTTATTCGGATCCCACACACTTTCTACGGCGTCCCGCGCACCCTCATTTGGGTCCCACAAACTTTTTACGGCGTCCGGCGCATGTCCACTTGGGTACCGCACATTTTATACGGGGCCCGGAGCAGATCCACTTTGGTCCCACACACTTTCTACGGTGTCCGGCGCACTCTCATTTGGATCCCACACACTTTCTACGGCGTCCCGCGCACCCCCATTTGAGTCCCCCACACTTTCCATGGCGTCCGGCGCATTTCCACTTGGGTACCGCACATTTCATACGGTGCCCGGAGCAGATCCACTTGGGTCCCACACACTTTCTACGGTGTCCGGCGCACTCTCATTTTGATCCCACACACTTTCTACGGCATCCCGCGCACACCCATTTGGGTCCCCTCACTTTCCACGGCGTCCGGCGCATTTCCACTTGGGTACCACACATTTATACGGTGCCCGGAGCAGATCCACTTTGGGTCCCACACACTTTCTACGGTGTCCGGCGCACTCTCATTTGGATCCCACACACTTTCTACGGCGTCCCGCGCACACCCATTTGGGTCCCCCACACTTTCCATGGCGTCCGGCGCATTTCCACTTGGGTACCGCACATTTTATACGGGGCCCGGAGCAGATCCACTTGGGTCCCACACACTTTCTACGGTGTCCGGCGCACTCTCATTTGGATCCCACACACTTTCTACGGCGTCCCGCGCACACCCATTTGGGTCCCCCACACTTTCCATGGCGTCCGGCGCATTTCCACTTGGGTACCGCACATTTTATACGGGGCCCGGAGCAGATCCACTTGGGTCCCACACACTTTCTACGGTGTCCGGCGCACTCTCATTTGGATCCCACACACTTTCTACGGCGTCCCGCGCACACCCATTTGGGTCCCCTCACTTTCCATGGCGTCCGGCGCATTTCCACTTGGGTACCGCACATTTTATACGGGGCCCGGAGCAGATCCACTTGGGTCCCAAACACTTTCTACGGTGTCCGGCGCACTCTCATTTGGATCCCACACACTTTCTACGGCGTCCCGCGCACACCCATTTGGGTCCCCCACACTTTCCATGGCGTCCGGCGCATTTCCACTTGGGTACCGCACATTTTATACGGGGCCCGGAGCAGATCCACTTGGGTCCCACACACTTTCTACGGTGTCCGGCGCACTCTCATTTGGATCCCACACACTTTCTATGGCGTCCCGCGTACCCTCATTTGGGTCCCATAAACTTTGTACGGCGTTCCGCGCACACCCATTTGGGTCCCCCACACTTTCCATGGCGTCCGGCGCATTTCCACTTGGGTACCGCAGATTTTATACGGGGCCCGGAGCAGATCCACTTGGGTCCCACACACTTTTTACGGTGTCCGGCGCACTCTCATTCGGATCCCACACACTTTCTACGGCGTCCCGCGCACCCTCATTTGGGTCCCACAAACTTTTTACGGCGTTCCGCGCACACCCATTTGGATCCCCCCACACTTTCCATGGCGTCCGGCGCATTTCCACTTGGGTAACGCACATTTTATACGGGGCCCGGAGCAGATTCACTTGGGTCCCACACACTTTCTACGGTGTCCGGCGCACTCTCATTTGGATCCCACACACTTTCTACGGCGTCCCGCGCACCCTCATTTGGGTCCCACAAACTTTTTACGGCGTTCCGCGCACACCCATTTGGGTCCCCCACACTTTCCATGGCGTCCGGCGCATTTCCACTTGGGTACCGCACATTTCATACGGTGCCCGGAGCAGATCCACTTGGGTCCCACACACTTTCTACGGTGTCCGGCGCACTCTCATTTTGATCCCACACACTTTCTACGGCGTCCCGCGCACACCCATTTGGGTCCCCCACACTTTCCATGGCGTCCGGCGCATTTCCACTTGGGTACCGCACATTTTATACGGGGCCCGGAGCAGATCCACTTGGGTCCCACACACTTTCTACGGTGTCCGGCGCACTCTCATTTGGATCCCACACACTTTCTACGGCGTCCCGCGCACACCCATTTGGGGCCCCCACACTTTCCATGGCGTGCGGCGCATTTCCACTTGGGTACCGCACATTTCTACGGTGCCCGGAGCAGATCCACTTGGGTCCCACACACTTTCTACGGCGTCTGGCGCACTCTCATTTGGATCCCACACACTTTCTACGGCGTCCCGCGCACACCCATTTGGGTCCCCTCACTTTCCATGGCGTCCGGCGCATTTCCACTTGGGTACCGCACATTTTATACGGGGCCCGGAGCAGATCCACTTGGGTCCCACACACTTTATACGGTGTCCGGCGCACTCTCATTTGGGTCCCACAAACTTTTTACGGCGTTCCGCGCACACCCATTTGAGTCCCCCACACTTTCCATGGCGTCCGGCGCATTTCCATTTGGGTACCGCACATTTCATACGGGGCCCGGAGCAGATCCACTTGGGTCCCACACACTTTATACGGTGTCCGGCGCACTCTCATTTGGATCCCACACACTTTCTACGGCGTCCCGCGCACACCCATTTGGGTCCCCTCACTTTCCATGGCGTCCGGCGCATTTCCACTTGGGTACCGCACATTTTATACGGGGCCCGGAGCAGATCCACTTGGGTCCCACACACTTTCTACGGTGTCCGGCGCACTCTCATTTGGATCCCACACACTTTCTACGGCGTCACGCGCACACCCATTTGGGTCCCCTCACTTTCCATGGCGTCCGGCGCATTTCCACTTGGGTACCGCACATTTTATACGGGCCCGGAGCAGATCCACTTGGGTCCCACACACTTTCTACGGTGTCCGGCGCACTCTCATTTGGATCCCACACACTTTCTACGGCGTCCCGCGCACCCTCATTTGGGTCCCACAAACTTTTTACGGCGTTCCGCGCACACCCATTTGATCCCCACACTTTCCATGGCGTCCGGCGCATTTCCACTTGGGTACCGCACATTTTATACGGGGCCCGGAGCAGATCCACTTGGGTCCCACACACTTTCTACGGTGTCCGGCGCACTCTCATTTGGATCCCACACACTTTCTACGGCGTCCCGCGCACACCCATTTGGGTCCCCACACTTTCCATGGCGTCCGGCGCATTTCCACTTGGGTACCGCACATTTTATACGGAGCCCGGAGCAGATCCACTTGGGTCCCACACACTTTCTACGGTGTCCGGCGCACTCTCATTTGGATCCCACACACTTTCTACGGCGTCCCGCGCACACCCATTTGGGTCCCCCACTTTCCATGGCGTCCGGCGCATTTCCACTTGGGTACCGCACATTTTATACGGGGCCCGGAGCAGATCCACTTGGGTCCCACACACTTTCTACGGTGTCCGGCGCACTCTCATTTGGGATCCCACACACTTTCTACGGCGTCCCGCGCACCCCCATTTGAGCCCCCACACTTTCCATGGCGTCCGGCGCATTTCCACTTGGGTACCGCACATTTCATACGGTGCCCGGAGCAGATCCACTTGGGTCTCACACACTTTATACGGTGTCCGGCGCACTCCCTTTTGGATCCCACACACTTTCTACGGCGTCCCGCGCACACCCATTTGGGTCCCCACACTTCCCATGGCGTCCGGCGCATTTCCACTTGGGTACCGCACATTTTATAGGGGGCCCGGAGCAGATCCACTTGGGTCCCACACACTTTATACGGTGTCCGGCGCACTCTCATTTGGATCCCACACACTTTCTACGGCGTCCCGCGCACACCCATTTGGGTCCCCACACTTTCCATGGCGTCCGGCGCATTTCCACTTGGGTACCGCACATTTTATACGGGGCCCGGAGCAGATCCACTTGCGTCCCACACACTTTCTACGGTGTCCGGCGCACTCTCATTTGGGTCCCACACACTTTCTACGGCGTTCCCTGGACACCCATTTCGGTCCCCACACTTTCCATGGCGTCCGGCGCATTTCCACTTAGGTACCGCACATTTTATACGGGGCCCGGAGCAGATCCACTTGGGTCCCACACACTTTCTACGGTGTCCGGCGCACTCTCATTTGGATCCCACACACTTTCTACGGCGTCCCGCGCACCCTCATTTGGGTCCCACACTTTTACGGCGTCCCGCGCACCCATTTGGGTCCCCACACTTTCCATGGCGTCCGGCGCATTTCCACTTGGGTAACGCACATTTTATACGGGGCCCGGAGCAGATCCACTTGGGTCTCACACACTTTCTACGGTGTCCGGCGCACTCTCATTTGGATCCCACACACTTTCTATGGCGTCCCGCGCACCCTCATTTGGGTCCCATAAACTTTTTACGGCGTTCCGCGCACACCCATTTGGGTCCCCCACACTTTCCATGGCGTCCGGCGCATTTCCACTTGGGTACCGCACATTTTATACGGGCCCGGAGCAGATCCACTTGGGTCCCACACACTTTCTACGGTGTCCGGCGCACTCTCATTTGGATCCCACACACTTTCTACGGCGTCCCGCGCACCCCCATCTGGGTCCCATACACCTTTTACGGGGGTCCGCGCACACGCATCTGGGTCCCCACACTTCCCATGGCGTCCGGCGCATTTCCACTTGGGTACCGCACAGTTTATGCGGGCCCGGTGCAGATCCACTTGGGTCCCACACACTTTCTACGGTGTCCGGCGCACTCTCATTTGGATCCCACACACTTTCTACGGCGTCCCGCGCACACCCATTTGGGTCCCCACACTTTCCATGGCGTCCGGCGCATTTCCACTTGGGTACCGCACATTTTATACGGGGCCCGGAGCAGATCCACTTGGGTCCCACACACTTTCTACGGTGTCCGGCGCACTCTCATTTGGATCCCACACACTTTCTACGGCGTCCCGCGCACACCCATTTGGGTCCCCTCACTTTCCATGGCGTCCGGCGCATTTCCACTTGGGTACCGCACATTTTATACGGGGCCCGGAGCAGATCCACTTGGGTCCCACACTCTTTCTACGGTGTCCGGCGCACTCTCATTTGGATCCCACACACTTTCTACGGCGTCCCGCGCACACCCATTTGGGTCCCCCACACTTTCCATGGCGTCCGGCGCATTTCCACTTGGGTACCGCACATTTTATACGGGCCCGGAGCAGATCCACTTGGGTCCCACACACTTTCTACGGTGTCCGGCGCACTCTCATTTGGATCCCACACACTTTCTACGGCGTCCCGCGCACACCCATTTGGGTCCCCTCACTTTCCATGGCGTCCGGCGCATTTCCACTTGGGTACCGCACATTTTATACGGGGCCCGGAGCAGATCCACTTGGGTCCCACACACTTTCTACGGTGTCCGGCGCACTCTCATTTGGATCCCACACACTTTCTACGGCGTCCCGCGCACACCCATTTGGGTCCCACACACTTTCCATGGCGTCCGGCGCACTTCCATTTGGGTACCGCACATTTTATACGGGGCCCGGAGCAGATCCACTTGGGTCCCACACACTTTCTACGGTGTCCGGCGCACTCTCATTTGGATCCCACACACTTTCTACGGCGTCCCGCGCACCCTCATTTGGGTTCCACAAACTTTTACGGCGTTCCGCGCACACCTATTTGGCTCCCCTCCCTTTCCATGGCGTCCGGCGCATTTCCACTTGGGTACCGCACATTTTATACGGGGCCCGGAGCAGATCCACTTGGGTCCCACACACTTTCTACGGTGTCCGGCGCACTCTCATTGGGATCCCACACACTTTCTACGGCGTCCCGCGCACACCCATTTGGGTCCCCACACTTTCCATGGCGTCCGGCGCATTTCCACTTGGGTACCGCACATTTTATACGGGGCCCGGAGCAGATCCACTTGGGTCCCACACACTTTCTACGGCGTCCGGCGCACCTCATTTTGGTCCCACAAACTTTCTACGGCGTCCCGCGCACACCCATTTGGGTCCTCCACACTTTCCATGGCGTCCGGCGCACTTCCACTTGGGTACCGCACATTTTATACGGGGCCCGGAGCAGATCCACTTGGGTCCCACACACTTTCTACGGTGTCCGGCGCACTCTCATTTGGATCCCACACACTTTCTACGGCGTCCCGCGCACACCCATTTGGGTCCCCTCACTTTCCATGGCGTCCGGCGCATTTCCATTTGGGTACCGCACATTTTATACGGGGCCCGGAGCAGATCCACTTGGGTCCCACACACTTTCTACGGTGTCCGGCGCACTCTCATTTGGGTCCCACACACTTTCTACGGCGTTCTGCGCACACCCATTTGGGTCCCGCACACTTTCTACAGCGTCCAGCGCACTCTCACTTGGGTACCGCCAATTTTATACGGGGCCCGGCGCAGATCCACTTGGGTCCCGCACACTTTCTCAGGCATCCGGCACACTCTCATTTGAATCCCGCACACTTTCTGTGGCGTTCTGCGCACACCCATTTGTGTCCCCTCACTTTCCATGGCGTCCGGCGCATTTCCACTTGGGTACCGCACATTTTATACGGGGCCCGGAGCAGATCCACTTGGGTCCCACACACTTTCTACGGTGTCCGGCGCACTCTCATTTGGATCCCACACACTTTCTACGGCGTCCCGCGCACCCTCATTTGGGTCCCACAAACTTTTTACGGCGTTCCGCGCACACCCATTTGGGTCCCCCACACTTTCCATGGCGTCCGGCGCATTTCCACTTGGGTACCGCACATTTTATACGGGGCCCGGAGCAGATCCACTTGGGTCCCACACACTTTCTACGGTGTCCGGCGCACTCTCATTTGGATCCCACACACTTTCTACGGCGTCCCGCGCACTCTCATTTGGATCCCACACACTTTCTACTTCGTCCCGCGCACACCCATTTGGGTCCCCCACACTTTCCATGGCGTCCGGCGCATTTCCACTTGGGTACCGCACATTTTATACGGGGCCCGGAGCAGATCCACTTGGGTCCCACACACTTTCTACGGTGTCCGGCGCACTCTCATTTGGATCCCACACACTTTCTACGGCGTCCCGCGCACACCCATTTGGGTCCCCTCACTTTCCATGGCGTCCGGCGCATTTCCATCTGGGTACCGCACATTTCATACGGGGCCCGGAGCAGATCCACTTGGGTCCCACACACTTTCTACGGTGTCCGGCGCACTCTCATTTGGATCACACACACTTTCTACGGCGTCCCGCGCACACCCATTTGGGTCCCCTCACTTTCCATGGCGTCCGGCGCATTTCCATTTGGGTACCGCACATTTTATACGGGGCCCGGAGCAGATCCACTTGGGTCCCACACACTTTCTACGGTGTCCGGCGCACTCTCATTTAGATCCCACACACTTTCTACGGCGTCCCGCGCACACCCATTAGGGTCCCCCACACTTTCCATGGCGTCCGGCGCACTTCCACTTGGGTACCGCACATTTTATACGGGGCCCGGAGCAGATCCACTTGGGTCCCACACCACTTTCTACGGTGTCCGGCGCACTCTCATTTGGATCCCACACACTTTCTACGGCGTCCCGCGCACCCTCATTTGGGTCCCCTCACTTTCCATGGCGTCCGGCGCATTTCCACTTGGGTACCGCACATTTTATACGGGGCCCGGAGCAGATCCACTTGGGTCCCACACCACTTTCTACGGTGTCCGGCGCACTCTCATTTGGATCCCACACACTTTCTATGGCGTTCCGCGCATCCTCATTTGGGTCCCCTCACTTTCCATGGCGTCCGGCGCATTTCCACTTGGGTACCGCACATTTTTTACGGGGCCCGGAGCAGATCCACTTGGGTCCCACACACTTTCTACGGTGTCCGGCGCACTCTCATTTAGATCCCACACACTTTCTACGGCGTCCCGCGCACACCCATTTGGGTCCCCACACTTTCCATGGCGTCCGGCGCATTTCCACTTGGGTACCGCACATTTTTTACGGGGCCCGGAGCAGATCCACTTGGGTCCCACACACTTTCTACGGTGTCCGGCGCACTCTCATTTAGATCCCACACACTTTCTACGGCGTCCCGCGCACACCCATTTGGGTCCCCACACTTTCCATGGCGTCCGGCGCATTTCCACTTGGGTACCGCACATTTTATACGGGGCCCGGAGCAGATCCACTTGGGTCCCACACACTTTCTACGGTGTCCGGCGCACTCTCATTTGGATCCCACACACTTTCTACGGCGTCCCGCGCACACCCATTTGGGTCCCCCACACTTTCCATGGCGTCCGGCGCATTTCCACTTGGGTACCGCACATTTTATACGGGGCCCGGAGCAGATCCACTTGGGTCCCACACACTTTCTACGTTATCCGGCGCACTCTCATTTGGATTCCACACACTTTCTACGGCGTCCCGCGCACACTCATTTGGGTCCCACAAACTTTCCATGGCGTCCGGCGCATTTCCACTTGGGTACCGCACATTTCATACGGTGCCCGGAGCAGATCCACTTGGGTCCCACACACTTTATACGGTGTCCGGCGCACTCTCATTTGGATCCCACACACTTTCTACGGCGTCCCGCGCACACCCATTTGGGTCCCCACACTTTCCGTGGCGTCCGGCGTATTTCCCCTTGGGTACCGCACATTTTATACGGGGCCCGGAGCAGATCCACTTGGGTCCCACACACTTTCTACGGTGTCCGGCGCACTCTCATTTGGATCCCACACACTTTCTACGGCGTCCTGCGCACACCCATTTGGGTCCCCACACTTTCCATGGCGTCCGGCGCATTTCCACTTGGGTACCGCACATTTTATACGGGGCCCGGAGCAGATCCACTTGGGTCCCACACACTTTCTACGGTGTCCGGCGCACTCTCATTTGGATCCCACACACTTTCTACGGCGTCCCGCGCACACCCATTTGGGTCCCCACACTTTCCATGGCGTCCGGCGCATTTCCACTTGGGTACCGCACATTTTATACGGGGCCCGGAGCAGATCCACTTGGGTCCCACACACTTTCTACGGTGTCCGGCGCACTCTCATTTGGATCCCACACACTTTCACGGCGTCCCGCGCACACCCATTTGGGTCCCCACACTTTCCATGGCGTCCGGCGCATTTCCACTTGGGTACCGCACATTTTATACGGGGCCCGGAGCAGATCCACTTGGGTCCCACACACTTTCTACGGTGTCCGGCGCACTCTCATTTGGATCCCACACACTTTCTACGGCGTCCCGCGCACACCCATTTGGGTCCCCACACTTTCCATGGCGTCCGGCGCATTTCCACTTGGGTACCGCACATTTTATACGGGGCCCGGAGCAGATCCACTTGGGTCCCACACACTTTCTACGGTGTCCGGCGCCCTCTCATTTGGATTCCACACCCTTTCTACGGCGTCCCGCGCACACCCATTTGCGTCCCCCCACTTTCCATGGCGTCCGGCGCATTTCCACTTGGGTACCGCACATTTTATACGGGGCCCGGAGCAGATCCACTTGGGTCCCACACACTTTCTACGGTGTCCGGCGCACTCTCATTTGGATCCCACACACTTTCTATGGCGTCCCGCGTACCCTCATTTGGGTCCCATAAACTTTGTACGGCGTTCCGCGCACACCCATTTGGGTCCCCCACACTTTCCATGGCGTCCGGCGCATTTCCACTTGGGTACCGCAGATTTTATACGGGGCCCGGAGCAGATTCACTTGGGTCCCACACACTTTTTACGGTGTCCGGCGCACTCTCATTCGGATCCCACACACTTTCTACGGCGTCCCGCGCACCCTCATTTGGGTCCCACAAACTTTTTACGGCGTTCCGCGCACACCCATTTGGATCCCCCCACACTTTCCATGGCGTCCGGCGCATTTCCACTTGGGTACCGCACATTTTATACGGGGCCCGGAGCAGATCCACTTTGGTCCCACACACTTTCTACGGTGTCCGGGGCACTCTCACTTAGATCCCACACACTTTCTGCGGCGTACCCCGCACCCCCATTTGGGTCCCACAAACTTTTTACGGCGTTCCGCGCACACGCGTCCGGCGCATTTCCACTTGGGTACCGCACATTTTATACGGGGCCCAGCGCAGATTCACTTGGGTCCAACACACTTTCTACGGTGTCCGGCGCACTCTTATTCGGATCCCACACACTTTCTACGGCGTCCCGCGCACCCTCATTTGGGTCCCACACACTTTCTACAACCTTCTGCGCACACCCATTTGGGTCCCCCACACTTTCCATGGCGTCCGGCGCATTTCCACTTGGGTACCGCACATTTTATACGGAGCCCGGAGCAGATCCACTTGGGTCCCACACACTTTCTACGGTGTCCGGCGCACTCTCATTTGGATCCCACACACTTTCTACGGCGTCCCGCGCACACCCATTTGGGTCCCCACACTTTCCATGGCGTCCGGCGCATTTCCACTTGGGTACCGCACATTTTATACGGGGCCCGGAGCAGATCCACTTGGGTCCCACACACTTTCTACGGTGTCCGGCGCACTCTCATTTGGATCCCACACACTTTCTACGGCGTCCCGCGCACACCCATTTGGGTCCCCACACACTTTCCATGGCGTCCGGCGCATTTCCACTTGGGTACCGCACATTTTATACGGGGCCCGGAGCAGATCCACTTGGGTCCCACACACTTTCTACGGTGTCCGGCGCACTCTCATTTGGATCCCACACACTTTCTACGGCGTCCCGCGCACACCCATTTGGGTCCCCACACTTTCCATGGCGTCCGGCGCATTTCCACTTGGGTACCGCACATTTTATACGGGGCCCGGAGCAGATCCACTTGGGTCCCACACACTTTCTACGGTGTCCGGCGCACTCTCATTTGGATCCCACACACTTTCTACGGCGTCCCGCACCTCATTTGGGTCCCACAAACTTTTACGGCGTTCCGCGCACACCCATTTGGGTCCTCCACACTTTCCATGGCGTCCGGCGCATTTCCACTTGGGTACCGCACATTTTATACGGAGCCCGGAGCAGATCCACTTGGGTCCCACACACTTTCTACGTTATCCGGCGCACTCTCATTTGGATTCCACACACTTTCTACGGCGTCCCGCGCACACTCATTTGGGTCCCACAAACTTTTTACGGCGTTCCGCGCACACCCATTTGGGTCCCCCACACTTTCCATGGCGTCCGGCGCATTTCCACTTGGGTACCGCACATTTTATACGGGGCCCGGAGCAGATCCACTTGGGTCCCACACACTTTCTACGGTGTCCGGCGCACTCTCATTTGGATCCCACACACTTTCTACGGCGTCCCGCGCACACCCATTTGGGTCCCCTCACTTTCCATGGCGTCCGGCGCATTTCCACTTGGGTACCGCACATTTTATACGGGGCCCGGAGCAGATCCACTTGGGTCCCACACACTTTCTACGGTGTCCGGCGCACTCTCATTTGGATCCCACACACTTTCTACGGCGTCCCGCGCACACCCATTTGGGTCCCCCACACTTTCCATGGCGTCCGGCGCACTTCCACTTGGGTACCGCACATTTTATACGGGGCCCGGAGCAGATCCACTTGGGTCCCACACACTTTCTACGGTGTCCGGCGCACTCTCATTTGGATCCCACACACTTTATACGGTGTCCGGCGCACTCTCATTTGGGTCCCATAAACTTTTTACCGCGTTCCGCGCACACCCATTTGAGTCCCCCACACTTTCCATGGCGTCCGGCGCATTTCCATTTGGGTACCGCACATTTTATACGGGGCCCGGAGCAGATCCACTTGGGTCCCACACACTTTCTACGGTGTCCGGCGCACTCTCATTTGGATCCCACACACTTTCTACGGCGTCCCGCGCACACCCATTTGGGTCCCACACTTTCCGTGGCGTCCGGCGCATTTCCACTTGGGTACCGCACATTTCATACGGTGCCCGGTGCAGATCCACTTGGGTCCCACACACTTTCTACGGTGTCCGGCACACTCTCATTTGGATCCCACACACTTTCTATGGCGTCCCGCGCACACCCATTTTTGTCCCCCACACTTTCCATGGCGTTCCGCGCACACCCATTTGGGTCTCCCACACTTTCCATGGCGTCCGGCGCATTTCCACTTGGGTACCGCAGATTTTATACGGGGCCTGGAGCAGATCCACTTGGGTCCCACACACTTTCTACGGTGTCCGGCGCACTCTCATTTGGATCCCACACACTTTCTACGGCGTCCCGCGCACACCCATTTGGGTCCCCACACTTTCCATGGCGTCCGGCGCATTTCCACTTGGGTACCGCACATTTTATACGGGGCCCGGAGCAGATCCACTTGGGTCCCACACACTTTCTACGGTGTCCGGCGCACTCTCATTTGGATCCCACACACTTTCTACGGCGTCCCGCGCACACCCATTTGGGTCCCCTCACTTTCCATGGCGTCCGGCGCATTTCCACTTGGGTACCGCACATTTTATACGGGGCCCGGAGCAGATCCACTTGGGTCCCACACACTTTCTACGGTGTCCGGCGCACTCTCATTTGGATCCCACACACTTTCTACGGCGTCCCGCGCACCCTCATTTGGGTCCCTCAAACTTTTTACGGCGTTCTGCGCACACCCATTTGGGTCCTCCACACTTTCCATGGCGTCCGGCGCATTTCCACTTGGGTACCGCACATTTTATACGGAGCCCGGAGCAGATCCACTTGGGTCCCACACTTTCTACGGTGTCCGGCGCACTCTCATTTGGATTCCACACACTTTCTGCGGCGTCCCGCGCACCCTCATTCGGGTCCCACACACTTTCTACGGCGTTCCGCGCACACCGATTTGAGTCCCCCACACTTTCTACGGTGTCCGGCGCATTTCCACTTGGGTACCGCACATTTTATACGGGGCCCGGAGCAGATCCACTTGGGTCCCACACACTTTCTACGGTGTCCGGCGCACTCTCATTTGGATCCCACACACTTTCTACGGCGTCCCGCGCACCCTCATTTGGGTTCCACAAACTTTTTACGGCGTTCCGCGCACACCCATTTGGGTCCCCCACACTTTCCATGGCGTCCGGCGCATTTCCACTTGGGTACCGCACATTTTATACGGGGCCCGGAGCAGATCCACTTGGGTCCCACACACTTTCTACGGTGTCCGGCGCACTCTCATTTGGATCCCACACACTTTCTACGGCGTCCCGCGCACACCCATTTGGGTCCCCTCACTTTCCATGGCGTCCGGCGCATTTCCACTTGGGTACCGCACATTTTATACGGGGCCCGGAGCAGATCCACTTGGGTCCCACACACTTTCTACGGTGTCCGGCGCACTCTCATTTGGATCCCACACACTTTCTACGGCGTCCCGCGCACCCTCATTTGGGTCCCACAAACTTTCTACGGCGTTCCGCGCACACCCATTTGGGTCCCCACACTTTCCATGGCGTCCGGCGCATTTCCATTTGGGTACCGCACATTTTATACGGGGCCCGGAGCAGATCCACTTGGGTCCCACACACTTTCTACGGTGTCCGGCGCACTCTCATTTGGATCCCACACACTTTCTACGGCGTCCCGCGCACACCCATTTGGGTCCCACACACTTTCCATGGCGTCCGGCGCACTTCCATTTGGGTACCGCACATTTTATACGGTGCCCGGAGCAGATCCACTTGGGTCCCACACACTTTCTACGGTGTCCGGCGCACTCTCATTTGGATCCCACACACTTTCTACGGCGTCCCGCGCACACCCATTTGGGTCCCCTCACTTTCCATGGCGTCCGGCGCATTTCCACTTGGGTACCGCACATTTTATACGGGGCCCGGAGCAGATCCACTTGGGTCCCACACACTTTCTACGGTGTCCGGCGCACTCTCATTTGGATCCCACACACTTTCTACGGCGTCCCGCGCACACCCATTTGGGTCCCACACACTTTCCATGGCGTCCGGCGCACTTCCATTTGGGTACCGCACATTTTATACGGGGCCCGGAGCAGATCCACTTGGGTCCCACACACTTTCTACGGTGTCCGGCGCACTCTCATTTGGATCCCACACACTTTCTACGGCGTCACGCGCACACCCATTTGGGTCCCCTCACTTTCCATGGCGTCCGGCGCATTTCCACTTGGGTACCGCACATTTTATACGGGCCCGGAGCAGATCCACTTGGGTCCCACACACTTTCTACGGTGTCCGGCGCACTCTCATTTGGATCCCACACACTTTCTACGGCGTCCCGCGCACCCTCATTTGGGTCCCACAAACTTTTTACGGCGTTCCGCGCACACCCATTTGGGTCCCCCACACTTTCCATGGCGTCCGGCGCATTTCCACTTGGGTACCGCACATTTTATACGGGGCCCGGAGCAGATCCACTTGGGTCCCACACACTTTCTACGGTGTCCGGCGCACTCTCATTTGGATCCCACACACTTTCTACGGCGTCCCGCGCACACCCATTTGGGTCCCCCACACTTTCCATGGCGTCCGGCGCATTTCCACTTGGGTACCGCACATTTTATACGGGGCCCGGAGCAGATCCACTTGGGTCCCACACACTTTCTACGGTGTCCGGCGCACTCTCATTTGGATCCCACACACTTTCGACGGCGTCCCGCGCACACCCATTTGGGTCCCCTCACTTTCCATGGCGTCCGGCGCATTTCCACTTGGGTACCGCACATTTTATACGGGGCCCGGAGCAAATCCACTTGGGGCCCACACACTTTCTACGGTGTCCGGCGCACTCCCATTTGGATCCCACACCCTTTCCTCGGCGTCCCCCGCACACCCATTTGGGTCCCCACACTTTCCATGGCGTCCGGCGCATTTCCACTTGGGTACCGCACATTTTATACGGGGCCCGGAGCAGATCCACTTGGGTCCCACACACTTTCTACGGTGTCCGGCGCACTCTCATTTGGATCCCACACACTTTCTACGGCGTCCCGCGCACACCCATTTGGGTCCCCCACACTTTCCATGGCGTCCGGCGCATTTCCACTTGGGTACCGCACATTTTATACGGGGCCCGGAGCAGATCCACTTGGGTCCCACACACTTTCTACGGTGTCCGGCGCACTCTCATTTGGATCCCACACACTTTCTACGGCGTCCCGCGCACACCCATTTGGGTCCCCCACACTTTCCATGGCGTCCGGCGCACTTCCACTTGGGTACCGCACATTTTATACGGGGCCCGGAGCAGATCCACTTGGGTCCCACACACTTTCTACGGTGTCCGGCGCACTCTCATTTGGATCCCACACACTTTCTACGGCGTCCCGCGCACACCCATTTGGGTCCCCTCACTTTCCATGGCGTCCGGCGCATTTCCACTTGGGTCCCGCACACTTTATACGGGGCCCGGAGCAGATTCACTTGGGTCCCACACACTTTCTACGGTGTCCGGAGCAGATCCACTTGGGTCCCACGAACTTTTTACGGCGTTCCGCGCACACCCATTTGGGTCCCCCACACTTTCCATGGCGTCCGGCGCATTTCCACTTGGGTACCGCACATTTTATACGGGGCCCGGAGCAGATCCACTTGGGTCCCACACACTTTCTACGGTGTCCGGCGCACTCTCATTTGCATCCCACACACCTTCTACGGCGTCCCGCGCACACCCATTTGGGTCCCCCACACTTTCCATGGCGTTCGGCGCATTTCCACTTGGGTACCGCACATTTCATACGGTGCCCGGAGCAGATCCACTTGGGTCCCACACACTTTCTACGGTGTCCGGCGCACTCTCATTTGGATCCCACACACTTTCTACGGCGTCCCGCGCACACCCATTTGGGTCCCCCACACTTTCCATGGCGTCCGGCGCATTTCCACTTGGGTACCGCACATTTTATACGGGGCCCGGAGCAGATCCACTTGGGTCCCACACACTTTCTACGGTGTCCGGCGCACTCTCATTTGGATCCCACACACTTTCTACGGCGTCCCGCGCACACCCATTTGGGTCCCCCACACTTTCCATGGCGTTCGGCGCATTTCCACTTGGGTCCCGCACATTTTATACGGGGCCCGGAGCAGATCCACTTGGGTCCCAAACACTTTCTACGGTGTCCGGCGCACTCTCATTTGGATCCCACACACTTTCTACGGCGTCCTGCGCACACCCATTTGGGTCCCCACACTTTCCATGGCGTCCGGCGCATTTCCACTTGGGTACCGCACATTTTATACGGGGCCCGGAGCAGATCCACTTGGGTCCCACACACTTTCTACGGTGTCCGGCGCACTCTCATTTGGATCCCACACACTTTCTACGCGGCGTCCCGCGCACACCCATTTGGGTCCCACACACTTTCCATGGCGTCCGGCGCATTTCCACTTGGGTCCCACATTTTATACGGGGCCCGGAGCAGATCCACTTGGGTCCCACACACTTTCTACGGTGTCCGGCGCACTCTCATTTGGATCCCACACACTTTCTACGGCGTCCCGCGCACACCCATTTGGGTCCCCACACTTTCCATGGCGTCCGGCGCATTTCCACTTGGGTACCGCACATTTTATACGGGGCCCGGAGCAGATCCACTTGGGTCCCACACACTTTCTACGGTGTCCGGCGCACTCTCTTTTGGATCCCACACACTTTCTACGGCGTGCCGCTCACACCCATTTGGGTCCCCCACACTTTCCATGGCGTCCGGCGCATTTCCACTTGGGTACCGCACATTTTATACGGGGCCCGGAGCAGATCCACTTGGGTCCCACACACTTTATACGGTGTCCGGCGCACTCTCATTTGGATCCCACACACTTTCTACTTCGTCCCGCGCACACCCATTTGGGTCCCCCACACTTTCCATGGCGTCCGGCGCACTTCCACTTGGGTACCGCACATTTTATACGGGGCCCGGAGCAGATCCACTTGGGTCCCACACACTTTCTACGGTGTCCGGCGCACTCTCATTTGGATCCCACACACTTTCTACGGCGTCCTGCGCACCCTCATTTGGGTCCCACACAACTTTCTTACGGCCTTCCGCGCCCACCCATTTGGGTCCCCCACACTTTCCATGGCGTCCGGCGCATTTCCACTTGGGTACCGCACATTTTATACGGGGCCCGGAGCAGATCCACTTGGGTCCCACACACTTTCTACGGTGTCCGGCGCACTCTCTTTTGGATCCCACACACTTTCTACGGCGTCCCGCGCACACCCATTTGGGTCCCCCACACTTTCCATGGCGTCCGGCGCATTTCCACTTGGGTACCGCACATTTTATACGGGGTCCGGAGCAGATCCACTTGGGTCCCACACACTTTCTACGGTGTCCGGCGCACTCTCATTTGGATCCCACACTTTCTACGGCGTCCCGCGCACCCTCATTTGGGTCCCACAAACTTTCTACGGCGTTCCGCGCACACCCATTTGGGTCCCCCCACACTTTCCTTGGCGCCCGGCGCATTTCCCCTTGGGTACCGCACATTTTATACGGGGCCCGGAGCAGATCCACTTGGGTCCCACACACTGTCTACGGTGTCCGGCGCACTCTCATTTGGATCCCACACACTTTCTACGGCGTTCCGCGCACACCCATTTGGGTCCCACACACTTTCCATGGTGTCCGGGGCATTTCCACTTGGGTACCGCACATTTTATACGGGGCCCGGAGCAGATCCACTTGGGTCCCACACACTTTCTACGGTGTCCGGCGCACTCTCATTTGGATCCCACACACTTTCTACGGCGTCCCGCGCACCCTCATTTGGGTCCCACAAACTTTTTACGGCGTTCCGCGCACACCCATTTGGGTCCCACACTTTCCATGGCGTCCGGCGCATTTCCACTTGGGTACCGCACATTTTATACGGTGCCCGGAGCAGATCCACTTGGGTCCCACACACTTTCTACGGTGTCCGGCGCACTCTTATTCGGATCCCACACACCTTCTACGGCGTCCCGCGCACACCCATTTGGGTCCCCCACACTTTCCATGGCGTCCGGCGCATTTCCACTTGGGTACCGCACATTTCATACGGTGCCCGGAGCAGATCCACTTGGGTCCCACACACTTTCTACGGTGTCCGGCGCACTCTCATTTGGATCCCACACACTTTCTACGGCGTCCCGCGCACACCCATTTGGGTCCCCCACACTTTCCATGGCGTCCGGCGCATTTCCACTTGGGTAACGCACATTTTATACGGGGCCCGGAGCAGATCCACTTGGGTCCCACACACTTTCTGCGGTGTCCGGCGCACTCTTATTCGGATCCCACACACTTTCTACGGCGTCCCGCGCACCCTCATTTGGGTCCCACAAACTTTTTACGGCGTTCCGCGCACACCATTGGGTCCCCACACTTTCCATGGCGTCCGGCGCATTTCTACTGGGCTCCCGCACATTTGATCCGGTCCCCGGAGCAGATCCACTTGGGTCCCACCCCCTTTCTACGGTGTCCGGCGCACTCTCATTTGGATCCCACACACTTTCTACGGCGTCCCGCGCACACCCATTTGGGTCCCCTCACTTTCCATGGCGTCCGGCGCATTTCCACTTGGGTCCCGCACATTTTATACGGGGCCCGGAGCAGATCCACTTGGTTCTCACACACTTACTACGGTGTCCGGCGCACTCTCATTTGGATCCCACACACTTTCTACGGTTTCCCGCGCTCACCCTTTTGGGTCCTCCACACTTTCCATGGCGTTCGGCGCATTTCCACTTGGGTACCGCACATTTTATACGGGGCCCGAGCAGATCCACTTGGGTCCCACACACTTTCTACGGTGTCCGGCGCACTCTCATTTGGATCCCACACACTTTCTACGGCGTCCCGCGCACCCTCATTTGGGTCCCACAAACTTTACGGCGTTCCGCGCACACCCATTTGGGTCCCCCCACACTTTCCATGGCGTCCGGCGCATTTCCACTTGGGTACCGCACATTTTATACGGGGCCCGGAGCAGATCCACTTGGGTCCCACACACTTTCTACGGTGTCCGGCGCACTCTCATTTGGATCCCACACACTTTCTACGGCGTCCCGCGCACACCCATTTGGGTCCCCACACTTTCCATGGCGTCCGGCGCATTTCCACTTGGGTACCGCACATTTTATACGGGGCCCGGAGCAGATCCACTTGGGTCCCACACACTTTCTACGGTGTCCGGCGCACTCCTCATTTGGATCCCACACACTTTCTACGGCGTCCCGCGCACCCTCATTTGGGTCCCACAAACTTTCTACGGCGTTCCGCGCACACCCATTTGGGTCCCCACACTTTCCATGGCGTCCGGCGCATTTCCACTTGGGTACCGCACATTTTATACGGTGCCCGGAGCAGATCCACTTGGGTCCCACACACTTTCTACGGTGTCCGGCGCACTCTCATTTGGATCCCACACACTTTCTACGGCGTCCCGCGCACACCCATTTGGGTCCCCACACTTTCCATGGCGTCCGGCGCATTTCCACTTGGGTACCGCACATTTTATCCACGGGGCCCAGAGCAGATCCACTTTGGGTCCTACACCACACTTCTTTCTACGGACTTTCCGGCGCACTCTCATTTGGATCCCACACACTTTCTACGGCGTCCTGCGCACACCCATTTGGGTCCCCCCACACTTTCCATGGCGTCCGGCGCATTTCCACTTGGGTACCGCACATTTTATACGGGGCCCGGAGCAGATCCACTTGGGTCCCACACACTTTCTACGGTGTCCGGCGCACTCTCATTTGGATCCCACACACTTTCTACGGCGTCCCGCGCACACCCATTTGGGTCCCCTCACTTTCCATGGCGTCCGGCGCATTTCCACTTGGGTACCGCACATTTTATACGGGGCCCGGAGCAGATCCACTTGGGTCCCACACACTTTCTACGGTGTCCGGCGCACTCTCATTTGGATCCCACACACTTTCTACGGTGTCCGGCGCACTCTCATTTGGATCCCACACACTTTCTACGGCGTCCCGCGCACACCCATTTGGGTCCCCCACACTTTCCATGGCGTCCGGCGCATTTCCACTTGGGTACCGCACATTTTATACGGGGCCCGGAGCAGATCCACTTGGGTCCCACACACTTTCTACGGTGTCCGGCGCACTCTCATTTGGATCCCACACACTTTCTACGGCGTTCCGCGCACACCCATTTGGGTCCCCCACACTTTCCATGGCGTCCGGCGCATTTCCACTTGGGTACCGCACATTTTATACGGGGCCCGGAGCAGATCCACTTGGGTCCCACACACTTTCTACGGTGTCCGGCGCACTCTCATTTGGATCCCACACACTTTCTACGGCGTCCCGCGCACACCCATTTGGGTCCCCTCACTTTCCATGGCGTCCGGCGCATTTCCACTTGGGTACCGCACATTTTATACGGGGCCCGGAGCAGATCCACTTGGGTCCCACACACTTTCTACGGTGTCCGGCGCACTCTCATTTGGATCCCACACACTTTCTACGGCGTCCCGCGCACACCCATTTGGGTCCCCCACACTTTCCATGGCGTCCGGCGCATTTCCACTTGGGTACCGCACATTTTATACGGGGCCCGGAGCAGATCCACTTGGGTCCCACACACTTTCTACGGTGTCCGGCGCACTCTCATTTGGATCCCACACACTTTCTACGGCGTCCCGCGCACCCTCATTTGGGTCCCACAAACTTTTTACGGCGTTCCGCGCACACCCATTTGGGTCCTCCACACTTTCCATGGCGTCCGGCGCATTTCCACTTGGGTACCGCACATTTTATACGGAGCCCGGAGCAGATCCACTTGGGTCCCACACACTTTCTACGGTATCCGGCGCACTCTCATTTGGATTCCACACACTTTCTACGGCGTCCCGCGCACCCTCATTTGGGTCCCACAAACTTTTTACGGCGTTCCGCGCACACCCATTTGAGTCCCCCACACTTTCCATGGCGTCCGGCGCATTTCCACTTGGGTACCGCACATTTCATACGGTGCCCGGAGCAGATCCACTTGGGTCCCACACACTTTCTACGGTGTCCGGCGCACTCTCATTTGGATCCCACACACTTTCTACGGCGTCCCGCGCACACCCATTTGGGTCCCCCACACTTTCCATGGCGTCCGGCGCATTTCCACTTGGGTACCGCACATTTTATACGGGGCCCGGAGCAGATCCACTTGGGTCCCACACACTTTCTACGGTGTCCGGCGCACTCTTATTCGGATCCCACACACCTTCTACGGCGTCCCGCGCACACCCATTTGGGTCCCCCACACTTTCCATGGCGTCCGGCGCATGTCCACTTGGGTAACGCACATTTTATACAGCGCCCGGACCAGATCCACTTGGGTCCTACGCACACTTTCTACGGTGTCCGGCGCACTCTCATTTGGATCCCACACACTTTCTACGGCGTCCCGCGCACACCCATTTGGGTCCCCACACTTTCCATGGCGTCCGGCGCATTTCCACTTGGGTCCCGCACATTTTATACGGTGCCCGGAGCAGATCCACTTTGGGTCCCACACACTTTCTACGGTGTCCGGCGCACTCTCATTTGGATCCCACACACTTTCTACGGCGTCCCGCGCACACCCATTTGGGTCCCACACACTTTCCACGGCGTCCGGCGCACTTCCATTTGGGTCCCGCACATTTTCATACGGCGCCCGGCGCAGATCCACTTGGGTCCCACACACTTTCTACGGCGTCCCGCGCACTGTTATTCGGGTCCCATACATTTTCTACGGCGTCCCGCGCACCCTCATTTGGGACCCGCACACTTTCTACGGCGTCCGACCACTCTTATTCGGGTCCCCCACACTTTCCATGGCGTCCGGCGCATTTCCACTTGGGTACCGCACATTTTATACGGGGCCCGAAGCAGATCCACTTGGGTCCCACACACTTTCTACGGTGTCCGGCGCACTCTCATTTGGATCCCACACACTTTCTACGGCGTCCCGCGCACACCCATTTGGGTCCCCCACACTTTCCATGGCGTCCGGCGCATTTCCACTTGGGTACCGCACATTTTATACGGGGCCCGGAGCAGATCCACTTGGGTCCCACACCCTTTCTACGGTGTCCGGCGCACTCCCTTTTGTGTCCCACACACTTTCTACGGCGTCCCGCGCACCCTCAATTGGGTCCCACAAACTTTTTACGGCGTTCCGCGCACACCCATTTGGGTCTCCCACACTTTCCATGGCGTCCGGCGCAATTCCACTTGGGTACCGCAGATTTTATACGGGGCCTGGAGCAGATCCACTTGGGTCCCACACACTTTCTACGGTGTCCGGCGCACTCTCATTTGGATCCCACACACTTTCTACGGCGTCCCGCGCACCCTCATTTGGGTCCCACAAACTTTTGTACGGCGTTCCGCGCACACCCATTTGGGTCCCCACACTTTTCATGGCGCACGGCGCATTTCCACTTGGGTACCGCACATTTTATACGGGGCCCGGAGCAGATCCACTTGGGTCCCACACACTTTCTACGGTGTCCGGCGCACTCTCATTTGGATCCCACACACTTTCTACGGCGTCCCGCGCACCCTCATTTGGGTCCCACAAACTTTTTACGGCGGTCCGCGCACACCCATTTGGGTCCCCCACACTTTCCATGGCGTCCGGCGCATTTCCACTTGGGTACCGCACATTTTATACGGGGCCCGGAGCAGATCCACTTGGGTCCCACACACTTTCTACGGTGTCCGGCGCACTCTCATTTGGATACCACACACTTTCTACGGCGTCCCGCGCACCCTCATTTGGGTCCCACAAACCTTTTACGGCGTTCTGCGCACACCCATTTGGGTCCCCCACACTTTCCATGGCGTCCGGCGCAATTCCACTTGGGTACCGCACATTTTATACGGGGCCCGGAGCAGATCCACTTGGGTCCCACACACTTTCTACGGTGTCCCGCGCACACCCATTTGGGTCCCCCACACTTTCCATGGCGTCCGGCGCACTTTCACTTGGGTCCCACACACTTTCTACGGCGTCCCGCGCACACCCATTTGGGTCCCCCACACTTTCCATGGCGTCCGGCGCATTTCCACTTGGGTACCGCACATTTTATGCGGGACCCAGAGCAGATCCACTTGGGTCCCACACACTTTCTAGGGTGTCCGGCGCACTCTCATTTGGGTCCCGCATACTTTCTACGGCGTCCAGCGCACCTCATTTGGGTCCCACAAACTTTTTTACGGCGTTCCGGCGCACACCCATTTGGGTCCCCACACTTTCCATGGCGTCCGGCGCATTTCACTTGGGTACCGCACATTTTATACGGGGCCCGGAGCAGATCCACTTGGGTCCCACACACTTTCTACGGTGTCCGGCGCACTCTCATTTGGATCCCACACACTTTCTACGGCGTCCTGCGCACACCCATTTGGGTCCCCACACTTTCCATGGCGTTCGGCGCATTTCCACTTGGGTCCCGCACATTTTATGCGGGGCCCGGAGCGCATCCACTTGGGTCCCACACACTTTCTACGGTGTCCGGCGCACTCTCATTTGGATCCCACACACTTTCTACGGCGTTCCGCGCACACCCATTTGGGTCCCCTCACTTTCCATGGCGTCCGGCGCATTTCCACTTAGGTACCGCACATTTTATACGGGGCCCGGAGCAGATCCACTTGGGTCCCACACACTTTCTACGGTGTCCGGCGCACTCTCATTTGGATCCCACACACTTTCTACGGCGTCCCGCGCACCCTCATTTGGGTCCCACAAACTTTTTACGGCGTTCCGCGCACACCCATTTGGATCCCCCACACTTTCCATGGCGTCCGGCGCATTTCCACTTGGGTACCGCACATTTTATACGGGGCCCGGAGCAGATCCACTTGGGTCCCACACACTTTCTACGGTGTCCGGCGCACTCTCATTTGGATCCCACACACTTTCTACGGCGTCCCGCGCACCCTCATTTGGGTCCCATAAACTTTGTACGGCGTTCCGCGCACACCCATTTGGGTCCCCCACACTTTCCATGGCGTCCGGCGCATTTCCACTTGGGTACCGCAGATTTTATACGGGGCCCGGAGCAGATTCACTTGGGCCCCACACACTTTCTACGGTGTCCGGCGCACTCTCATTGGGATCCCACACACTTTCTACGGCGTCCCGCGCACACCCATTTGGGTCCCCCACACTTTCCATGGCGTCCGGCGCACTCCCACTTGGGTACCGCACATTTTATACGGGACCCGGCGCAGATCCACTTGGGTCCTACACACTTTCTACGGTGTCCGGCGCACTCTAATTTGGATCCCACACATTTTCAACGGCGTCCCGCGCACACCCATTTGGGTCCCCACACTTTCCATGGCGTTCGGCGCATTTCCACTTTGGGTACCGCACATTTTATACGGTGCCCGGCGCAGATCCACTTGGGTCCCACACACTTTCTACGGTGTCCGGCGCACTCTCATTTGGATCCCACACACTTTCTACGGCGTCCCGCGCACACCCATTTGGGTCCCCACACTTTCCATGGCGTCCGGCGCATTTCCACTTGGGTACCGCACATTTTATACGGGGCCCGGAGCAGATCCACTTGGGTCCCACACACTTTCTACGGTGTCCGGCGCACTCTCATTTGGATCCCACACACTTTCTACGGCGTCCCGCGCACACCCATTTGGGTCCCCACACTTTCCATGGCGTTCGGCGCATTTCCACTTGGGTACCGCACATTTTATACGGTGCCCGGAGCAGATCCACTTGGGTCCCACACACTTTCTACGGTGTCCGGCGCACTCTCATTTGGATCCCACACACTTTCTACGGCGTCCCGCGCACACCCATTTGGGTCCCCCACACTTTCCATGGCGTCCCGCGCACTTTCCACGTTGGGTACCGCATATCATTCCACTTAGGTACGGCACGGGCTTTCCGGAGCAGATCCACTTTCTGGGTCCCACACACTTTCTACGGTGTCCGGCGCACTCTCATTTGGATCCCACACACTTTCTACGGCGTCCCGCGCACCCTCATTGGGTCCCACACTTTACGGCGTTCCGCGCACACCCATTTGGGTCCCCACACTTTCCATGGCGTTCGGCGCATTTCCACTTGGGTACCGCACATTTTATACGGTGCCCGGAGCAGATCCACTTGGGACCCGCACACTTTCCACGGTATACGGCGCACTCTCATTTGGATTCCACACACTTTCTACGGCGTCCCGCGCACACCCATTTGGGTCCCCCACACTTTCCATGGCGTTCGGCGCATTTCCACTTGGGTACCGCACATTTTATACGGGGCCCGGAGCAGATCCACTTGGGTCCCACACACTTTCTACGGTGTCCGGCGCACTCTCATTTGGATCCCACACACTTTCTACGGCGTCCCGCGCACACCCATTTGGGTCCCCCACACTTTCCATGGCGTTCGGCGCATTTCCACTTGGGTACCGCACATTTCATACGGTGCCCGGAGCAGATCCACTTGGGTCCCACACACTTTATACGGTGTCCGGCGCACTCTCTTTTGGATCCCACACACTTTCTACTTCGTCCCGCGCACACCCATTTGGGTCCCCCACACTTTCCATGGCGTCCGGCGCATTTCCACTTGGGTACCGCACATTTCATACGGTGCCCGGAGCAGATCCACTTGGGTCCCACACACTTTCTACGGTGTCCGGCGCACTCTCATTTGGATCCCACACACTTTCTACGGCGTCCCGCGCACACCCATTTGGGTCCCCCACACTTTCCATGGCGTTCGGCGCATTTCCACTTGGGTACCGCACATTTTATACGGGGCCCGGAGCAGATCCACTTGGGTCCCACACACTTTCTACGGTGTCCGGCGCACTCTCATTTGGGTCCCACAAACTTTTTACGGCGTCCAGCGCACCCCATTTGGGTCCTCCACACACTTTCTACGGCGTCCCGCGCACACCCATTTGGGTCCTCCACACTTTCCATGGCGTCCGGCGCATTTCCACTTGGGTACCGCACATTTTATACGGAGCCCGGAGCAGATCCACTTGGGTCCCACACACTTTCTACGGTGTCCGGCGCACTCTCATTTGGATCCCACACACTTTCTACGGCGTCCCGCGCACACCCATTTGGGTCCCCCACACTTTCCATGGCGTTCGGCGCATTTCCACTTGGGTACCGCACATTTTATACGGGGCCCGGAGCAGATCCACTTGGGTCCCACACACTTTCTACGGTGTCCGGCGCACTCTCTTTTGGATCCCACACACTTTCTACGGCGTCCCGCGCACACCCATTTGGGTCCCCCACACTTTCCATGGCGTTCGGCGCATTTCCACTTGGGTACCGCACATTTCATACGGTGCCCGGAGCAGATCCACTTGGGTCCCACACACTTTATACGGTGTCCGGCGCACTCTCTTTTGGATCCCACACACTTTCTACTTCGTCCCGCGCACACCCATTTGGGTCCCCCACACTTTCCATGGCGTCCGGCGCATTTCCACTTGGGTACCGCACATTTTATACGGGGCCCGGAGCAGATCCACTTGGGTCCCACACACTTTCTACGGTGTCCGGCGCACTCTCATTTGGATCCCACACACTTTCTACGGCGTTCCGCGCACACCCATTTGGGTACCCCACACTTTACATGGCGTTCGGCGCATTTCCACTTGGGTACCGCACATTTTATACGGGGCCCGGAGCAGATCCACTTGGGTCCCAAACACTTTCTACGGTGTCCGGCGCACTCTCATTTGGATCCCACACACTTTCTACGGCGTTCCGCGCACACCCATTTGGGTCCCCACACTTTTCTTCTTGGCGTCCGGCGCATTTCCACTTGGGTACCGCAGATTTTATACGGGGCCCGGAGCAGATCCACTTGGGTCCCACACACTTTCTACGGTGTCCGGCGCACTCTCATTCGGATCCCACACACTTTCTACGGCGTTCCGCGCACACCCATTTGGATCCCCCCACACTTTCCATGGCGTCCGGCGCATTTCCACTTGGGTAACGCACATTTTATACACGGGGCCCGGAGCAGATCCACTTGGGTCCCACACACTTTCTACGGTGTCCGGCGCACTCTTATTCGGATCCCACACACTTTCTACGGCGTCCCGCGCACCCTCATTTGGGTCCCACAAACTTTTTACGGCGTTCCGCGCACACCAATTTGGATCCCGCATACTTTCTACGGCGTCCAGCGCACCCCCACTTGGGACCCGCACACTTTCCACGGTATCCGGCGCACTCTCATTTGGATTCCACACACTTTCTACGGCGTCCCGCGCACCCTCATTTGGGTCCCACAAACTTTTTACGGCGTTCCGCGCACACCCATTTGAGTCCCCCACACTTTCCATGGCGTCCGGCGCATTTCCACTTGGGTACCGCACATTTCATACGGTGCCCGGAGCAGATCCACTTGGGTCCCACACACTTTCTACGGTGTCCGGCGCACTCTCATTTGGATCCCACACACTTTCTACGGCGTCCCGCGCACACCCATTTGGGTCCCCCACACTTTCCATGGCGTCCGGCGCATTTCCACTTGGGTACCGCAGATTTTATACGGGGCCCGGAGCAGATCCACTTGGGTCCCACACACTTTTTACGGTGTCCGGCGCACTCTCATTCGGATCCCACACACTTTCTACGGCGTCCCGCGCACCCTCATTTGGGTCCCACAAACTTTTTACGGCGTTCCGCGCACACCCATTTGGATCCCCCCACACTTTCCATGGCGTCCGGCGCATTTCCACTTGGGTAACGCACATTTTATACGGGGCCCGGAGCAGATTCACTTGGGTCCCACACACTTTCTACGGTGTCCGGCGCACTCTTATTCGGATCCCACACACTTTCTACGGCGTCCCGCGCACCCTCATTTGGGTCCCACAAACTTTTTACGGCGTTCCGCGCACACTAATTTGGATCCCGCATACTTTCTACGGCGTCCAGCGCACCCACACTTGGGACCCGCACACTTTCCACGGTATACGGCGCACTCTCATTTGGATTCCACACACTTTCTACGGCGTCCCGCGCACCCTCATTTGGGTCCCACAAACTTTCTACGGCGTTCCGCACACCCCCATTTGGGTCCTCCACACTTTCCATGGCGTCCGGCGCATTTCCACTTGGGTACCGCACATTTTATACGGAGCCCGGAGCAGATCCACTTGGGTCCCACACACTTTCTACGGTGTCCGGCGCACTCTCATTTGGATCCCACACACTTTCTACGGCGTCCCGCGCACACCCATTTGGGTCCCCCACACTTTTCTTGGCGTCCGGCGCATTTCCACTTGGGTACCGCAGATTTTATACGGGGCCCGGAGCAGATCCACTTGGGTCCCACACACTTTTTACGGTGTCCGGCGCACTCTCATTCGGATCCCACACACTTTCTACGGCGTCCCGCGCACCCTCATTTGGGTCCCACAAACTTTTTACGGCGTTCCGCGCACACCCATTTGGATCCCCCACACTTTCCATGGCGTCCGGCGCATTTCCACTTGGGTAACGCACATTTTATACGGGGCCCGGAGCAGATCCACTTGGGTCCCACACACTTTCTACGGTGTCCGGCGCACTCTCATTTGGATCCCACACACTTTCTACGGCGTCCCGCGCACCTCATTTGGGTCCCACAAACTTTTACGGCGTTCCGCGCACACCCATTTGGGTCCCCCACACTCTTCTTGGCGTCCGGCGCATTTCCTGGGTACCGCACATTCCCCGGAGCAGATCCACTTGGGTCCCACACACTTTCTACGGTGTCCGGCGCACTCTCATTTGGATCCCAATACACTTTCTACGGCGTCCCGCGCACACCCATTTGGGTCCCCCACACTTTCCATGGCGTTCGGCGCATTTCCACTTGGGTACCGCACATTTCATACGGTGCCCGGAGCAGATCCACTTGGGTCCCACACACTTTCTACGGCGTCCCGCGCACCCTCATTTGGGTCCCACAAACTTTCTACGGCGTTCCGCACACCCCCATTTGGGTCCTCCACACTTTCCATGGCGTCCGGCGCATTTCCACTTGGGTACCGCACATTTTATACGGAGCCCGGAGCAGATCCACTTGGGTCCCACACACTTTCTACGGTGTCCGGCGCACTCTCATTTGGATCCCACACACTTTCTACGGCGTCCCGCGCACACCCATTTGGGTCCCCCACACTTTCCATGGCGTTCGGCGCATTTCCACTTGGGTACCGCACATTTTATACGGGGCCCGGAGCAGATCCACTTGGGTCCCAAACACTTTCTACGGTGTCCGGCGCACTCTCATCTGGATCCCACACACTTTCTACGGCGTCCCGCGCAACCTCATTTGGGTCCCACAAACTTTACGGCGTTCCGCGCACAACCATTTGGGTCCTCCACACTTTTCATGGCGTCGGGCGCATTTCCACTTGGGTACCGCACATTTTATACGGAGCCCGGAGCAGATCCACTTGGGTCCCACACACTTTCTACGGTATCCGGCGCACTCTCATTTGGATTCCACACACTTTCTACGGCGTCCCGCGCACCCTCATTTGGGTCCCACAAACTTTTTACGGCGTTCCGCGCACACCCATTTGAGTCCCCCACACTTTCCATGGCGTCCGGCGCATTTCCACTTGGGTACCGCACATTTCATACGGTGCCCGGAGCAGATCCACTTAGGTCCCACACACTTTCTACGGTGTCCGGCGCACTCTCATTTGGATCCCACACACTTTCTACGGCGTCCCGCGCACACCCATTTGGGTCCCTCACTTTCCATGGCGTCCGGCGCATTTCCACTTGGGTACCGCACATTTTATACGGGCCCGGAGCAGATCCACTTGGGTCCCACACACTTACGGTGTCCTGCGCACACACACTTTCTACGGTGTCCGGCGCACTCTCATTTGGATCCCACACACTTTCTACGGCGTCCCGCGCACACCCATTTGGGTCCCCCACACTTTCCATGGCGTCCGGCACATTTCCACTTGGGTAACGCACATTTTATACGGGGCCCGGAGCAGATCCACTTGGGTCCCACACACTTTCTACGGTGTCCGGCGCACTCTTATTCGGATCCCACACACCTTCTACGGCGTCCCGCGCACACCCATTTGGGTCCCCCACACTTTCCATGGCGTCCGGCGCATTTCCACTTGGGTACCGCACATTTCATGCATGGTGCCCGAGCAGATCCACTCTGGGTCCCACACACTTTCTACGGTGTCCGGCGCACTCTCATTTGGATCCCACACACTTTCTACGGCGTCCCGCGCACACCCATTTGGGTCCCCCACACTTTCCATGGCGTCCGGCGCATTTCCACTTGGGTAACGCACATTTTATACGGGGCCGGAGCAGATCCACTTGGGTCCCACACACTTTCTACGGTGTCCGGCGCACTCTTATTCGGATCCCACACACTTTCTACGGCGTCCCGCGCACTCTCATTTGGGTCCCATACATTTTCCACGGCGTCCCGCGCACCCTCATTTGGGTCCCACAAACTTTCTACAACGTTTACGCACACCCATTTAGGTCCCGCATACTTTCTACGGCGTCCAGCGCACCCCCACTTGGGACCCGCACACTTTCCACGGTGTCCGGCGCACTCTCATTTGGATCCCACACACTTTCTACGGCGTTCCGCGCACACCCATTTGGGTCCCCCACACTTTCCATGGCGTCCGGCGCATTTCCACTTGGGTACCGCACATTTTATACGGGGCCCGGAGCAGATCCACTTGGGTCCCACACACTTTCTACGGTGTCCGGCGCACTCTCATTCGGATCCCACACACTTTCTACGGCGTTCCGCGCTCACCCATTCGGGTCCCCCACACTTTCCATGGCGTCCGGCGCATTTCCACTTAGGTACCGCACATTTTATACGGGGCCCGGAGCAGATCCACTTGGGTCCCACACACTTTCTACGGTGTCCGGCGCACTCTCATTTGGATCCCACACACTTTCTACGGCGTCCCGCGCACCCTCATTTGGGTCCCACAAACTTTTTACGGCGTTCCGCGCACACCCATTTGGGTCCCCCGCACTTTCCATGGCGTCCGGCGCATTTCCACTTGGGTACCGCACATTTTCTATACGGGCGTCCCGGCGCAGATCAACTTGGGTCCCACACACTTTCTACGGTGTCCGGCGCACTCTCATTTGGATCCCACACACTTTCTATGGCGTCCCGCGTACCCTCATTTGGGTCCCATAAACTTTGTACGGCGTTCCGCGCACACCCATTTGGGTCCCCCACACTTTCCATGGCGTCCGGCGCATTTCCACTTGGGTACCGCAGATTTTATACGGGGCCCGGAGCAGATCCACTTGGGTCCCACACACTTTTTACGGTGTCCGGCGCACTCTCATTCGGATCCCACACACTTTCTACGGCGTCCCGCGCACCTCATTTGGGTCCCACAAACTTTACGGCGTTCCGCGCACACCCATTTGGGTCCCCCCACACTTTCCATGGCGTCCGGCGCATTTCCACTTGGGTACCGCACATTTTATACGGGGCCCGGAGCAGATCCACTTGGGTCCCACACACTTTCTACGGTGTCCGGCGCACTCATTTGGATCCCACACACTTTCTACGGCGTCCCGCGCACTCTCATTTGGGTCCCACAAACTTTTTACGGCGTTCCGCGCACACCCATTTGGGTCCCCACACTTTCCATGGCGTCCGGCGCATTTCACTTGGGTACCGCACATTTTATACGGGGCCCGGAGCAGATCCACTTGGGTCCCACACACTTTCTACGGTGTCCGGCGCACTCTCATTTGGATCCCACACACTTTCTACGGCGTCCCGCGCACACCCATTTGGGTCCCCACACTTTTCATGGCGTCCGGCGCAGTTCCAGTTGGGTACCGGACATTTTATACGGGGCCCGGGGCAGATGCACTTGGGGGCCACCCACTTTCTACGGTGGCCGGCGCACTCTCATGTGGAGCCCACACGCTTTCTACGGCGTCCTGCGCACCCTCATTTGGGTCCCACAAACTTTTTACGGCGTTCCGCACAATCCCCCATTTGGGTCCCCCCATCCACTTTCCATGGCGTCCGGCGCATTTCCACTTGGGTACCGCACATTTTATACGGGGCCCGGAGCAGATCCACTTGGGTCCCACACTTTCTACGGTGTCCGGCGCACTCTCATTTGGATCCCACACACTTTCTACGGCGTCCCGCGCACCCTCATTTGGGTCCCACAAACTTTTTACGGCATTCCGCGCACACCCATTTGGGTCCCCCACACTTTCCATGGCGTCCGGCGCATTTCCACTTGGGACCCGCACACTTTATACGGTATACGGCGCACTCTCATTTGGGTCCCACACACTTTCTACGGTGTCCGGCGCACCTCATTTGGATCCCACACACTTTCTACGGCGTTCCGCGCACACCCCATTTGGGTCCTCCACACTTTCCATGGCGGCCGGCGCATTTCCACTTGGGTACCGCACATTTTATACGGAGCCCGGAGCAGATCCACTTGGGTCCCACACACTTTCTACGGTGTCCGGCGCACTCTCATTTGGATCCCACACACTTTCTACGGCGTCCCGCGCACACCCATTTGGGTCCCCCACACTTTCCATGGCGTCCGGCGCATTTCCACTTGGGTACCGCACATTTTATACGGGGCCCGGAGCAGATCCACTTGGGTCCCACACACTTTCTACGGTGTCCGGCGCACTCATATTTGGATCCCACACACTTTCTACGGCGTTCCGCGCACACCCATTTGAGTCCCCCACACTTTCCATGGCGTCCGGCGCATTTCCACTTGGGTACCGCACATTTTATACGGGGCCCGGAGCAGATCCACTTGGGTCCCACACACTTTCTACGGTGTCCGGCGCACTCTCATTTGGATCCCACACACTTTCTACGGCGTCCTGCGCACACCCATTTGGGTCCCATACACTTTCCATGGCGTTCGGCGCATTTCCACTTGGGTACCGCACATTTTATACGGGGCCCGGAGCAGATCCACTTGGGTCCCAAACACTTTCTACGGTGTCCGGCGCACTCTCATTTGGATCCCACACACTTTCTACGGCGTCCCGCGCACCCTCATTTGGGTCCCACAAACTTTTTACGGCGTTCCGCGCACACCCATTTGGGTCCTCCACACTTTCCATGGCGTCCGGCGCATTTCCACTTGGGTACCGCACATTTTATACGGAGCCCGGAGCAGATCCACTTGGGTCCCACACACTTTCTACGGTGTCCGGCGCACTCTCATTTGGATCCCACACACTTTCTACGGCGTCCCGCGCACCCTCATTTGGGTCCCACAAACTTTTACGGCGTTCCGCGCACACCCATTTGGATCCCCACACTTTCCATGGCGTCCGGCGCATTTCCACTTGGGTAACGCACATTTTATACGGGGCCCGGAGCAGATCCACTTGGGTCCCACACACTTTCTACGGTGTCCGGCGCACTCTTATTCGGATCCCACACACTTTCTACGGCGTCCCGCGCACCCTCATTTGGGTCCCACAAACTTTTTACGGCGTTCGGCGCATTTCCACTTGGGTCCCGCATACTTTCTACGGCGTCCAGCGCACCCCCACTTGGGACCCGCACACTTTCCACGGTGTCCGGCGCACTCTCATTTGGGTCCCACAAACTTTTTACGGCGTTCCGCGCACACCCATTTGAGTGCCCCACACTTTCCATGGCGTCCGGCGCATTTCCACTTGGGTACCGCACATTTTATACGGGGCCCGGAGCAGATTCACTTGGGTCCCACACACTTTCTACGGTGTCCGGCGCACTCTCATTTGGATCCCACACCCTTTCTACGGCGTCCCGCGCACTCATTTGGGTCCTCACTTGGTTCCGCGCACACCCATTTGGGTCCCCCACACTTTCCATGGCGTCCGGCGCATTTCCACTTGGGTACCGCACATTTTATACGGGCCCGGAGCAGATCCACTTGGGGCCCACACACTTTCTACGGTGTCCGGCGCACTCTCATTTGGATCCCACACACTTTCTACGGCGTCCCGCGCACCCTCATTTGGGTCCCACAAACTTTTTACGGCGTTCCGCGCACACCCATTTGGGTCCCCCACACTTTCCATGGCGTCCGGCACATTTCCACTTGGGTAACGCACATTTTATACGGTGTCCGGCGCAGATCCACTTGGGTCCCACACACTTTCTACGGTGTCCGGCGCACTCTCATTTGGATCCCACACACTTTCTACGGCGTCCCGCGCACCTTTTACGGCGTTCCGCGCACACCCATTTGGGTCCCCCACACTTTCCATGGCGTCCGGCGCATTTCCACTTGGGTACCGCACATTTAATACGGGGCCCGGCGCAGATCCGCTTGGGTCCCACACACTTTCTACGGTGTCCGGCGCACTCTCATTTGGATCCCACACACTTTCTACAACGTTCTGCGCACACCCATTTGGGTCCCGCATACTTTCCATGGCGTTCGGCGCATTTCCACTTGGGTACCGCACATTTTATACGGTGCCCGGAGCAGATCCACTTGGGTCCCACACACTTTCTACGGTGTCCGGCGCACTCTCATTTGGATCCCACACACTTTCTACGGCGTCCCGCGCACACCCATTTGGGTCCCCACACTTTCCATGGCGTCCGGCGCATTTCCACTTGGGTACCGCACATTTATACGGGGCCCGGAGCAGATCCACTTGGGTCCCACACACTTTCTACGGTGTCCGGCGCACTCTCATTTGATCCCACACACTTTCTACGGCGTCCCGCGCACACCCATTTGGGTCCCCACACTTTCTGGCGTCCGGCGCATTTCCACGTACCGCACATTTTATACGGGGCGGGCAGATCCCACTTTGGGTCCCACACACTTTCTACGGCGTCCGGCGCACTCATTTGGATTCCCACACACTTTCTACGGCGTCCCGCGCACTCCGGCGCACACCCATTTGGGTCCCCCACACTTTCCATGGCGTTCGGCGCATTTCCACTTGGGTACCGCACATTTTATACGGGGCCCGGAGCAGATCCACTTGGGTCCCAAACACTTTCTACGGTGTCCGGCGCACTCTCATTTGGATCCCACACACTTTCTACGGCGTCCCGCGCACACCCATTCGGGTCCCCCACACTTTTCTTGGCGTCCGGCGCATTTCCACTTGGGTACCGCACATTTTATACGGGGCCCGGAGCAGATCCACTTGGGTCCCACACACTTTCTACGGTGTCCGGCGCACTCTCATTTGGATCCCACACACTTTCTACGGCGTCCCGCGCACCCTCATTTGGGTCCCACAAACTTTTTACGGCGTTCCGCGCCCCCCCATTTGGAGCCCACCACACTTTCCATGGCGTCCGGCGCTTTTCCACTTGGGTAACGCACATTTTATACGGGGCCCGGAGCAGATCCACTTGGGTCCCACATCCTTTCTACGGTGTCCGGCGCACTCTTATTCGGATCCCACACACTTTCTACGGCGTCCCGCGCACCCTCATTTGGGTCCCACAAACTTTTTACGGCGTTCCGCGCACACTAATTTGGATCCCGCATACTTTCTACGGCGTCCAGCGCACCCCCACTTGGGACCCGCACACTTTCCACGGTATACGGCGCACTCTCATTTGGATTCCACACACTTTCTACGGCGTCCCGCGCACCCTCATTTGGGTCCCACAAACTTTCTACGGCGTTCCGCGCACACCCATTTGGGTCCTCCACACTTTCCATGGCGTCCGGCGCATTTCCACTTGGGTACCGCACATTTTATACGGAGCCCGGAGCAGATCCACTTGGGTCCCACACACTTTCTACGGTATCCGGCGCACTCTCATTTGGATCCCACACACTTTCTACAGCGTCCCGCGCACCCTCATTTGGGTCCCACAAACTTTCTACGGCGTTCCGCACACCCCATTTGGGTCCTCCACACTTTCCATGGCGTCCGGCGCATTTCCACTTGGGTACCGCACATTTTATACGGGGCCCGGAGCAGATCCACTTGGGTCCCACACACTTTTACGGTGTCCGGCGCACTCTCATTCGGGATCCCACACACTTTCTACGGCGTCCCGCGCACCCTCATTTGGGTCCCACAAACTTTCTACGGCGTTCCGCACACCCCCATTTGGGTCCTCCACACTTTCCATGGCGTCCGGCGCATTTCCACTTGGGTACCGCACATTTTATACGGAGCCCGGAGCAGATCCACTTGGGTCCCACACACTTTCTACGGTGTCCGGCGCACTCTCATTTGGATCCCACACACTTTCTACGGCGTCCCGCGCACACCCATTTGGGTCCCCCACACTTTCCATGGCGTTCGGCGCATTTCCACTTGGGTACCGCACATTTTATACGGGGCCCGGAGCAGATCCACTTGGGTCCCAAACACTTTCTACGGTGTCCGGCGCACTCTCATCTGGATCCCACACACTTTCTACGGCGTCCCGCGCACCCTCATTTGGGTCCCACAAACTTTTTACGGCGTTCCGCGCACACCCATTTGGGTCCCCCACACTTTCCATGGCGTTCGGCGCATTTCCACTTGGGTACCGCACATTTTATACGGGGCCCGGAGCAGATCCACTTGGGTCCCACACACTTTCTACGGTGTCCGGCGCACTCTCATTTGGATCCCACACACTTTCTACGGCGTCCTGCGCACACCCATTTGGGTCCCCCACACTTTCCATGGCGTTCGGCGCATTTCCACTTGGGTACCGCACATTTTATACGGGGCCCGGAGCAGATCCACTTGGGTCCCAAACACTTTCTACGGTGTCCGGCGCACTCTCATCTGGATCCCACACACTTTCTACGGCGTCCCGCGCACCCTCATTTGGGTCCCACAAACTTTTTACGGCGTTCCGCGCACACCCATTTGGGTCCTCCACACTTTCCATGGCGTCCGGCGCATTTCCACTTGGGTACCGCACATTTTATACGGAGCCCGGAGCAGATCCACTTGGGTCCCACACACTTTCTACGGTGTCCGGCGCACTCTCATTTGGATCCCACACACTTTCTACGGCGTCCCGCGCACACCCATTTGGGTCCCCCACACTTTTCTTGGCGTCCGGCGCATTTCCACTTGGGTACCGCACATTTTATACGGGGCCCGGAGCAGATCCACTTGGGTCCCACACACTTTCTACGGTGTCCGGCGCACTCTCATTTGGATTCCACACACTTTCTACGGCGTCCCGCGCACCCTCATTTGGGTCCCACAAACTTTTTACGGCGTTCCGCGCACACCCATTTGAGTCCCCCACACTTTCCATGGCGTCCGGCGCATTTCCACTTGGGTACCGCACATTTCATACGGTGCCCGGAGCAGATAAACTTGGGTCCCACACACTTTATACGGTGTCCGGCGCACTCTCATTTGGATCCCACACACTTTCTACTTCGTCCCGCGCACACCCGGTTGGGTCCCCCACACTTTCCATGGCGTCCGGCGCATTTCCACTTGGGTACCGCACATTTTATACGGGGCCCGGAGCAGATCCACTTGGGTCCCACACACTTTCTACGGTGTCCGGCGCACTCTCATTTGGATCCCACACACTTTCTACGGCGTCCCGCGCACACCCATTTGGGTCCCCCACACTTTCCATGGCGTCCGGCGCATTTCCACTTGGGTACCGCACATTTTATACGGGGCCCGGAGCAGATCCACTTGGGTCCCACACACTTTCTACGGTGTCCGGCGCACTCTCATTTGGATCCCACACACTTTCTACTTCGTCCCGCGCACACCCATTTGGGTCCCCAAACTTCGCACACTTTCCATGGCGTCCGGCGCATTTCCACTTGGGTACCGCACATTTTATACGGGGCCCGGAGCAGATCCACTTGGGTCCCACACACTTTCTACGGTGTCCGGCGCACATCCACTTGGGTCCCACACACTTTCTACGGTGTCCGGCGCACTCTCATTTGGATCCCACACACTTCCCACAGCGTCCCGCGCACCCTCATTTGGGTCCCACAAACTTTTTACGGCGTTCCGCGCACACCCATTTGGGTCCCCCACACTTTCCATGGCGTCCGGCGCATTTCCACTTGGGTACCGCACATTTTATACGGGGCCTGGAGCAGATCCACTTGGGTCCCACACACTTTATACGGTGTCCGGCGCACTCTCATTTGGGTCCCACAAACTTTTTACGGCGTTCCGCGCACACCCATTTGAGTCCCCCACACTTTCCATGGCGTCCGGCGCATTTCCATTTGGGTACCGCACATTTTATACGGGGCCCGGAGCAGATCCACTTGGGTCCCACACACTTTCTACGGTGTCCGGCGCACTCTCATTTGGATCCCACACACTTTCTACGGCGTCCCGCGCACACCCATTTGGGTCCCCCACACTTTCCATGGCGTCCGGCGCATTTCCACTTGGGTACCGCACATTTTATACGGGGCCCGGAGCAGATCCACTTGGGTCCCACACACTTTCTACGGTGTCCGGCGCACTCTCATTTGGATCCCACACACTTTCTACGGCGTCCCGCGCACCCTCATTTGGGTCCCACAAACTTTTTACGGCGTTCCGCGCACACCCATTTGGGTCCCCCACACTTTCCATGGCGTCCGGCGCATTTCCACTTGGGTACCGCACATTTTATACGGGGCCCGGAGCAGATCCACTTGGGTCCCACACACTTTATACGGTGTCCGGCGCACTCTCATTTGGATCCCACACACTTTCTACTTCGTCCCGCGCACACCCATTTGGGTCCCCCACACTTTCCATGGCGTCCGGCGCATTTCCACTTGGGTACCGCACATTTTATACGGGGCCCGGAGCAGATCCACTTGGGTCCCACACACTTTCTACGGTGTCCGGCGCACTCTCATTTGGATCCCACACACTTTCTACGGCGTCCCGCGCACCCTCATTTGGGTCCCACAAACTTTCTACGGCGTCCCGCGCACACCCATTTGGGTCCCCCACACTTTCCATGGCGTCCGGCGCATTTCCATGGGTACCGCACATTTTTATATACGGGGCGGAGCACCGCACACTTTTATACGGGCGTCCGGCAGCAACGGATGCATATGGTCCCACACACTTTCTGCGGTCGTCCGCGCACATTTCTTGGCGCACTCCTGGATGCCGCACATTTGGTGTCCGCATCCACTTGGGTCCACACACTTTCTACGGCGTCCCGCGCACTCTCATTTGGGTCCCATAAACTTTTTACCGCGTTCCGCGCACACCCATTTGAGTCCCCCACACTTTCCATGGCGTCCGGCGCATTTCCATTTGGGTACCGCACATTTTATACGGGGCCCGGAGCAGATCCACTTGGGCCCCACACACTTTGTACGGTGTCCGGCGCACTCTCATTTGGATCCCACACACTTTCTACGGCGTCCTGCGCACCCTCATTCGGGTCCCACAAACTTTTTACGGCGTTCCGCGCACACCCATTTGGGTCTCCCACACTTTCCATGGCGTCCGGCGCATTTCCATTTGGGTACCGCACATTTTATACGGGGCCTGGAGCAGATCCACTTGGGTCCCACACACTTTCTACGGTGTCCGGCGCACTCTCATTTGGATCCCACACACTTTCTACGGCGTCCCGCGCACCCTCATTTTGGTCCCACAAACTTTTTACGGCGTTCCGCGCACACCCATTTGGGTCCCCCACACTTTCCATGGCGTCCGGCGCATTTCCACTTGGGTACCGCACATTTTATACGGGGCCCGGAGCAGATCCACTTGGGTCCCACACACTTTCTACGGTGTCCGGCGCACTCTCATTTGGGTCCCACAAACTTTTTACGGCGTTCCGCGCACACCCATTTGGGTCCCCCACACTTTCCATGGCGTCCGGCGCATTTCCACTTGGGTACCGCACATTTTATACGGGGCCCGGAGCAGATCCACTTGGGTCCCACGAACTTTTTACGGCGTTCCGCGCACACCCATTTGGGTCCCCCACACTTTCCATGGCGTCCGGCGCATTTCCACTTGGGTACCGCACATTTTATACGGGGCCCGGAGCAGATCCACTTGGGTCCCACGAACTTTTTACGGCGTTCCGCGCACACCCATTTGGGTCTACCACACTTTCCATGGCGTCCGGTGCATTTCCACTTGGGTACCGCACATTTTATACGGGGCCTGGAGCAGATCCACTTGGGTCCCACACACTTTGTACGGTGTCCGGCGCACTCTCATTTGGATCCCACACACTTTCTACGGCGTCCCGCGCACCCTCATTTTGGTCCCACAAACTTTTTACGGCGTTCCGCGCACACCCATTTGGGTCCCCCACACTTTCCATGGCGTCCGGCGCATTTCCACTTGGGTACCGCACATTTTATACGGGGCCCGGAGCAGATCCACTTGGGTCCCACGAACTTTTTACGGCGTTCCGCGCACACCCATTTGGGTCTACCACACTTTCCATGGCGTCCGGTGCATTTCCACTTGGGTACCGCACATTTTATACGGGGCCCGGAGCAGATCCACTTGGGTCCCACACACTTTCTACGGTGCTCGGCGCACTCTCATTTGGATCCCACACACTTTCCACGGTGTCCGGCGCACTCTCATTTGGATCCCACACACTTTCTACGGCGTCCCGCTCACCCTCATTTGGGTCCCACAAACTTTCTACAACGTTCTGCGCAGACCCATTTGGGTCCCGCATACTTTCTACGGCGTCTGGCGCACTCCTAGTGGGGCTTCGCACACTATGTACGGCGTTCTGTGGCGCACTTGTGAGTCACACCGTGCGGAGTTCCAAAAAATACTTCCGAGATCCCGCCGTATTGATTGAAGCGTTGCCCCGTCAAATCCTGAGCAAAAGTCTATCAGTAACGGTGTTTATTTCCTAAGTTCATTTTTACGAATGAGTAAACGTCGGATGGTTTATAATAACATGTTTACGTGTTTTTGTCTTTCCTGACCCTCGATTTTGAGGTTCCACAAAAATTGAGCTACAAACTTCAAAATTTGACAGGAGCTAGGTGCAATCATAACCAACTTTCTGGCCAAAAATGAGCTTCTTAGCTCAACGATAAGTGTTCCAACAAGATCGTGAACGCCAACTGAATAAAAAAAGGAGATGAACCCCTTTTTCGACCAAATTCACGTGGTTTTGACAATTTTTCTCGAATCTCAGGTAACCACTCCGGACCATTTTTTGGACAGTTATTCAGCTTTCTGAAGTATATTGAATGCAAAAAAAACGGTCTTCCTACGTTTACTCTGGACGAATCAAAGCCAAATCTGGTGAGTGCTTCGCGCTCACCACAATTTTATAATTTCTTGACCACAAACCATGTTTTCATCAGTGAATGGCATCCGGTGTCTCACTGGCAGATTCTTGCGGTGAGTAAAGAGAGGCAATTAGCCAGCGCGACGACTCGCCAACGTTAGCACCTCGTTAATGACTCTCGCCCAGGCTCCGCCCTGCTGGGACAGAACGTCCTCTGTCTCACTTAGTGATGATACATTGATGGCATGAATCCTAGTGATACTTTGCGTTTCCCATCAAGGGTTGGCGCAAACGCGGTGCACCTATGGTATAGCATAAGACGCCGAGTTTGCGCCAGCCTTCAATAGAGAACGCAAAGTATCACTAGGATCCATGTAGACTGCACATAGATTTGAATCGGTTTTAAGTATAGGAATTGACCTGCGTAGACCAGCCAACTTTCAGACCAGCGGTTTTGCCTTTCCATATGAATCTGGTAGCCGCTTGACAACGCCGAAGGAGGTAAGTTTCGGTTGATAATGGGCGAGAACCGAAGACGACCGTGTGCTTCAGAGGCCTTCTGTCACTGCGTCACATGCGCCATTTGTTAGTATATTGAGTTTCTGTTCAGAACCTTGAATGAACTTTCCTACTTCTGGTACGATTCTTGCTGTTTTACACCTACAGCGTATTCGCCTTGAGGTCCAGGGCATAAATAACGCAAGAGTTAGTTGGAAAATGTGAGCCAGAATGGTTTGACTCCCTTCCGAGGAAGGCAAATCGAACATGAAGAATCCGCATGAAATTCTGAATCGACAGTACTATTTCATTCGACAAATTGGTCTCCTGTGATACAAACCTCACACGGATGAAAAGGACGTTTGGGTTGCTTCTCATCTGGAACTCACATCGATAGTTCCGTCTGTCGTTGTGTGTCATCCGGGCTCATTGCTTTGAGTGCAGAGCGATGGGCAGCTTCTATAACCGTCTCATTTGCACCCACCCTGCAAGAACAAGACCAAGTTGAAGGTTGCTGAAAAAGCTACAACGAATGATATCGTATTGGTCTCCCACCACAACCTCGTGTGAGGCTCCCTTATATAAATCAAACACTCCAAACCTGAGTGAGCGACCAACTCCGAACACTTTAAGATTGTATATCAAATAATCCAGCACATACATTAGGTAAGGGTTCACTCTGTGGAACGAGATGGCATAGTCTGCAAATCGAAATTATACACGCAAAGGGGTAGGAGCAAATAGCGAAACTGACCAGCACAGCAGTTGGGTCCTTCTTGGAATGGATACTTCGAGTACCAGTGAAACGCGAATACCTCCGCACTCACTGTGCGAACTAGATAACGCTGGAGCCCACCCGGCATGAATCTGTAATTCTCTTACAATTAGTGCACTACGCCTCGACAACAGGGGTGTGCGGCAAAGGAATTTAAAACTTCGGCAAACGGCAGCGGTAACGGCAAACCCCATAAATGACCGGCAATCGGCAAACAGCAATTGCCGCACACTCCTGCTCGACAAGGAACTCGAAAGGTATATACCTGTAACGCCCTTCACTGTCTCTGGAATCTCCTGCTACTACGCCCAGATTTCCCAGACATCTTCCCATGTGAACGTCCTCCTCTCCATCATGTCCTGCGTAGCATTTCTTTGGATCTGTCATGCCTTCACCGACAAGCCTAAAATTGATTCAGCAGTTTTTGAAACCTTAATTTGTGTTTCAAGCTCTGGGACACTTACTTTTTAAGCGCCTCTCGACTGAGAATGTATCCCGTACCACCACTGGGAAATTCTTGCATTGTTTTTGGTTGCACCATATTACAGCCAAAATATATCGCCTTGTCGGGAGAATAAGGAAGGAGCATATACCTGCCGAAGAAGTTAGGCATTCTACTTTTGTTTTTAGTTCAGAATGTTCCACCTCAAGTTCTCCATTATAATGTAGGTATCGTCGTCAGCCTTCAGAAACCAGTCATAATCATTCTGAATAGGACATTTTTACACGAACTTCCACGAGTTCTGAAAATGTTCGATATATGCGTACCAAGTAGTGGCTGTGCAAGTAGTTGAATGCAGCCTTGGTTTTTGCCCAGAGGTGATCGCGCCCTTCAGATACATTCAGGTTGATTGAGGGAAGATTGGGATCGGCTTCAGATGACATGAACATGTACCTGAGTGGAAACTACTTTGTAAGGTCAATCATTTGGACTATGTCAACAGGTACTGATTTCCAGCCTCTCTATACCCCCACTAGTTTCCCAAAAATCGCTGTGTCCCACTGCAGTGTGAACAGCAGGTCTTTGAGGCGTCGATTCAAAAGTTGCCAACACAAAAAAATAAGCACGATCGGTGTGAAAAGGTCCGTCATCTTCCTAGAAAGGATACGCCATCAACATTGCATTGCTGCAATCGAAGCGAATCAGGTGACACTACTTAGGTTCCAAGACTTTCGAGTTTTCACATTCCTTAATCTGTTGGACGCTTACTTCCCTGCCGGCTAACAACAGATAAAACTCCTTCATTGGCTCGACCGGAGGCAACAAACGGATGAATATCTTGACAACGGCGGAAACCATCGCGGGAACATTTGACACCCGCGACATGTTTTGATGGGGGTCACGCCTCGAATGCTCCAGACTGGGTCATACTCTGTCGCTGGTCACTGTGCGGCGCACGGCGACCAGCAACAAGGACGGGATTTCCAGTTCCCATTTTCATCCTGTCTGTTGTGATGGGGATATGTTTTCTAATTCTTGATTGATTGATTGATTGACTGATTTATTTATTTATTTATTTATTTATTTATTTATTTATTTATTTATTTACGTCTATTTAAGACAGCCGTGATAGAATAATGCAGCAAAACCAGCATAGACACATAAAAACGGAATCGAAAAGCTGACGACATGAGTCATTCACAAATTGAAATCTGAGAAACACATTGAATTGCAGCACCATAGATCTTAAAACTCGAGCAGATACTTTTTTGTCATTCGTTTAAAAGAAGAGAAACTCTGCGTGATAGGAAGTATGTACGTCAGATTTTAAAGCTAAATAAGCAGATCCAACTCGGACTGTAAATGAATATGCCCTTGCGCCTGATCTAGGCTCGGTGTACCATATTTTATAGGGAGTGCCTCTAGTCCTAGAAGGAACGAGCTTATAGAATTTAGACGAGCGCACAGAAACCCGACCAGATAGTGTCTTGAAAACCCAGCAAACATCGGTAAACTTTCTTCGCGAATACAGTGAATGGAGACCTAAAAATTTGTTTCTTATTTTGGCATTGGGTACCCGAGAATGCAGTGAATCCACAAAATTGTACCTTATTACAAGTTTTCTCGTATAGTTAGTTTTGAACTCTCTCCAATCAGCTGAATGTCTTTCATTTTATGAGGGTTGAACACGGATGAACCGCTTTCTACTAAGGGTCTGACAAAAGTTTTATAAGTTTGCAATAAAACAGTTCAATTTTTGGTGGAGAGCCCCTTGAATATCCTATACGTTCTAATTAACGAATTCTTAGTAATCATTTTCAAGTGATCAGAAAAATCTAGTGCATTGTTATAGTGGAATCCTAAATCGACCCTTATTCACCGTTGGTATGATTGAGCCATTTAGTTCGTATTCGGGTAGGGAGAAGAATTGCCCCACTCTTGAAAGTTTTGTTTTTTCGGGAGCTAGAGGCAGTTGCCAAGTTTTCGACCAATCCTCAATACTGTCGATGGCCCGCTGAAAGCAAAATGGATCATCTTCGATGAGTTCACAGTATAATTTGAGATCATCCGCGAATTGTTTGCAAGCAACCCGCGAGTTTTTGAGGAGGAGGGGAATATCAGCAGTACAAATGGTTAAAAGAATGGGAGATAATTTGTTTTATTTATTTATTTATTAATTTATTTATTTATTTATTTATTATATATTTATTTACGTCTATTTGAAGACAGCCGTGATAGAATAATGCAGCAAAACCAAGCATAGATACGTAAAGAAACAGGAATCGAAAAGCTGACAACATGAGTCATTCTAAAATTGAAATCTGAGAAACACATTGAATTACTGCATATAGATCTTAAACTCAAGAGCAGATACTTTTTGTCATTCAGGTTTAAAAGAGAGAAGAACTCTTGTGATAGGAAGTATGAAATCCAGATTTTAAGCTTCATCATAGATCCAACTCGGACTGTAAATGAATATGCCTGTACGCCTGATATCCGGCTTGAGGTGTACACCATATTTTATAGGGAGTGCCTCTGAATCCTAGAAGGAACAGGCTTATGGGAATTTAGACGAGAAGCACAGAAACCCGACCAGATAGTCTCTTGAAAACCCAGCAAACATCAGTATACTTTCTTCACCGAATACTACAGTTGAATGGAGACCTAAAAAATTTAACAACATTTTGGCATTGGGTACCCGAGAGATGCAGGAATCCATTGTACATAACCTTATTGCAAGTTTTCTCTGTATAGTTGTTTTGAACTCTCTCAATCAGCTGAATGTCTTTCATTTTATGAGGGATTGAACTTGGATAGACCACTTTCTACTGAGATTCTGAAATAAAAGTTTTATAAGTTTGTAATAAAACAGATTAATTTTGGTGGAGAGCCCCTTGAATATCTCTATACGAACTGAGTAAGCAATTCTGAGTAATCATTTTCAAGTGATCAGAAAAATCTTAGATGTGTATAATAGTGGAATCCCTAAATCGACTCTGCCTTCTACCGTTAGATATGATTGAAATACATTTGGTTCGTATTCGTGTAATTGAGGAAAATTACACCACTCTTGAAAGTTTTGTTTTTCGGGAGATAGAATGCAGTTCTTAAGTTTTCAATAATCCCTCGAATACTCTCGATGGCCCACTGAATAAAATGGATCATCTTCAGTGAGTTCACATGAGTATAATTTGAGATCATCCTGAATTGTTTGTAATAATACGCGACTGCCGAGGAGGAGGGGAATATCATGTACCTGGATGGTTAAAAAGAATGGGAGGTAAAACGCCTTACCTGCAGGTTTCCACTGTTACGCATGTTTAAGCTTGATGTTTAACGTTCTTTACATTAAAGGCACTGACTAGATAAACTGTCATCAGGTACTTTCCATGACCAAACATGTGATCTACCAGCGTCGAAAAAACGGTACGAAAAAGCTACCCAGGAAGACCGCGAGCAGCTTGGAAAAAGTGGGTAAACCCCGCGACATTAGTATGAATAACAGTCCCGCCTCTTTACGCCCCCTCAGGCGTGAACAAAGGAACGCTCGAAATCGTGAGTTTAGGCAGTGGTTTCCGATCAAAAGATCGTTTCTTTCCCTTCATTCTCAACTTCTCTCTTACTCAGATTAGCGCTCATATACATTTAGCACTGTAGGACAAATGCGGAGGTACAAGCACCTCGGACAACTCGTGCACCATTTCCCTAGCTCATTTCATTTTGAGGGACCATAGCTCCATTCCCAGAAGGATCATGTGCTGATTCCAGAAGCCCATCATTGGAAATCAGAATGGGATAGGACCAGTTTCAAGACAAACTGAAAAAAATAGAAAAACCAGTTTATGTATCGAGAACGAAGTGCCTCAACCTGGAACTGGTTTCTCCCATAACCTACTCTTAGCCATCCCTTAAGAAAACAGAAGTAGATAATCTGTTGCTGCCACTTTATGCATCAATTTCCTACATTAACACTTTTACGATCAAAAGCTTCCGAGAAATCAAACAGCATGACATCATGGCATTTTCTTTATATAAAACTCAATTAGGAAACTGGTCTTTATTCCCTGCTACACTCAGGATTCTTATAATCGTTTAATATTAACTTTTTCGTTCCGGTTTGGGGTAGGTTTCTTATTTGTTTCACATGGTCTTTTTATTTCTGCGTTTCTTCATCTTGTGCTTCATTGCCATATTCTGAATTCTCTGCAGAACCAAATTCGTACTTCTGATGCTTTTTGCCTGAGTGACCTTTGTACACAGTGGGAATTGTTTCAACTACAAAAGGCGATTCTCTTGAATTTTGCCTAGTTTTGTTAATTCGTCGGACTATGAGCCTTCAAATGCGATAAGATCGCCTTTGGCTTCATTTTTCTCAAGCAATTTGACATGGAAATCACAGCGAATAAATACAAGACAATGAAAAACAGGAACTTGGTCTACATTTTCGGGCGTGCACGCTTTAAAGGCACAGTACACCCTCAGATATGAATTTTGAGATTTTCATGTAATTTTGTAGAAGACCCTTCCCGTATAACACGTGCCAAATGCCAGATCTCATTTCCTCCAAATAAGCGAGAGATATAAGCGACTACCACAGGCCCTGACCCCTTCGCCTGCTCACCACCACAGGCCAGGCCTCCCTAACAGATTTTCCGGAGCTGTGAATAGCGGCTCAGATGGATGGATGAATTCCAGCAAGTCGTCGTTCTTTAGTCCATTACCAAACTGTCTCCATATCCTGGCTTTCTATCATACGATTGCGAATGGAGGGAAATACAGAGGGCTGAAACAACTCATTATGATTTTGCCACCTCAGAGTCTGGTGTATTTTAGAAGAGCCATACAACTTCTATTCAAAGAGGGTCTTGGTTACGATTTCAGAGATATAAGTGTAGATCAAAGTTTGACCTCTCTCAAGATAAGGATAAAACCTCGTAAAATTAATTTTTGGGTGTCCTGTACCTTTAAAGGCAGTGGTGATTAACAAGATACTATCATCTTATTTTCCCCCTCTGTAACCCTTTTCAGGTGTAGTATAGAGTGATTAGAACCTACAAACCAAAATCATGAAAAGTGCTGTTCTGGGCCGAATGTGAAGCCTGGGCATAATCTTGTTTTTTTGATGGTGGATGATTCCACCCCACATCTCCGGCATCGATGATCTCCCATATATCAAAAGTATCAAGCTGGCCAGACTGAACTTCCAGTACACAAGTCAATGGACTTTCAGATTTGTGAACACATCTAGTCAAAACATTTAGTTGAAGTGCTTGCTTTCATTGTTCAACTTTATTTTATTGGTTTAAATTGCATTTATTTGTCCTCTGAGTACTAAGTGATTCTTGGTTGCTTGGCATGACTATCAGTGAATCATTCTGTGCATTGTGCACGAACTGGAATTTCAGATACAGTCCTTAATAACTCTAATCTCCTTAGTTTTTCTACCGCGATCACCTTACTGGGTTTTGAGCTGTTTTACATCTGAGCTAGTTTTTGTGGATTCTTTTCGATAACACGTTTTCAATCAATGACCACTGCTCCTTTAAAACTTGAATCTGCAGAGTCTGCGACAGTGACCAGACTTTCATGCTTCTTTCAGAATGCGATCTTTGGTTGCCGCGATGTGTTGCTCTGAATACAGATCTGACGTGTGGTGCGATCTCAGTCAGTGCCTCATATTTATCAAATGTCTTGTCTTTTGGCAGTCGAAACTCCTGAAGGAGGCCTTAAACAATTTTCACTGTGCTGGCGTTAAGATGAGCGTCGCGGAAGTCGCGCCAGTGACCTGCCATGGACTGCCGATTAACTTACCGGCTTTCAAGACGGATTATGCGTGAAATTGTCTGTTCCCAAAGGCTCTTGCACGATCTGCCAAACGCGACACCATAGATGTGCAGCGAGCCAACCATTTTCTCTCACCTGACTTTCTCTGAGAAGAGTGTCTTCGACACAGCTCACTTTGACTAGGACAAGGTGTCCTTCCCTTAAAAAACTATCTACAGATTTTTGAACATTTTGATTCGAACTGAGACCACTTTCTCCAGACTGGCGAGACTAGGCGCCACTACTGGCCTGGCGCAACGACAAAACCTTTGCACGTGTGTTTTTAGCCCACGAGAAGGTGAAGCCAGGCGATACCTGGCCTGAGAGCGCCCCATCGCCTTCACTCACTTGAAATTTGACGGAATGACTTTTCAGATTTTTCATGTTTCTGTTAGTGAGGTGAATGCAAGGGCATGTTAAAAGTCTTTCTGGATTCCACCTTTCAACTTATCCAGTAATACTTGTGTTTCTTTCTGTGATTCCCCAAATGAACACGGGTCTGAAGCGAGTGCTGCACATTTCTCTTCATCAGTGACAATCTGTTATTTACACAAGGAAGGATTTCAAATGGAAATAATCTTTGATTCAGACACGGGTAGTAAAGGCAGTGAGTCAAGTTAGCTCAAATATGACCGTCCTCTTTTCCTCTCTGAACCCTTTTCTAGGTATAGAGTAGAAGAACCTATAAGAAAAAATCCCGAAAAAAACGCTGTTCTAGGCCAAATTTGAAGCCTGAACTTCCTTGTCTTTTGTGGGGTGGACGAGCCCACCCCACATCATCGGCCTCGATGATCTCTAGTATCAAGAACATCAGCTGGCTTGAAATTGAAATTCAATTAATGAACCTCCGGATTTATGTACACATCAGTCAAAAGCATTGACTGAAGTGCTTGCTTTCATTGTTCAACTGTTTTATTAGATAAAATTGCATTTATTTCTTCCTCTGAGTGTCGATGATTTTCGACTGCTTGGCATAAGACTGTGATCTTTCTGTGCACGTGTGCACGAACTGGAAGTTTAGCGTCTTAATAACTCTAGTTCTAGCTCGTTTTTCACCGCGCTACCTTCACAGTTTTTGAGCTGCTTTTGATCTGAGCTGATTTTTGTAGTCTTTTCGATAACGTTTTTCATCGTGACCACTGCCTTTAACTCAGAAATTTCGCATAACTACTGAATGGTACTCTTTGAAAGCTGTTCAAAAATGGCATCAAGTGAATTACGAGACTCTGAAACAAAGTGTAGCTATGTGTGCGCTTTGAGCCCAAAACAAAATGATCATAAATAATCGTTTTTGCAAACGCATCCATCAATTATGGGTAGAAGGGAAATTTGCTGGCACGATGACGGACCAGACTGCGCCCCCCCTCCCTCTACCCAGCGTGGGCTGCACCCCCTCTGTGATCATCACCTTCCATCACGCCTGAATATGCTTTCCTCAAAAAGCATTGCAGAGAAATGGAATGTAATGGAACTTGAACATGATAGTTGAAGGTATTGTGCGATGGATTTGAAGCGTATCGTTCAGTGCTCAAAGTTGCAAACTCCCATCATGATAGTCGACCGATAAGCTATAGCCACGTGAGTCGATACGTATGCATAATGGATCGCACTTACTCAGGTCTAGAAAAATCTCCCCCAATGTGGCAATCGGAGTGCACCCACTTGCTGCGTCCTGTCCCATCCGTGTCTGTCCCGGTCGATACGTATATTGCTCATTGAAGTGGAGAATCCCCGTGTTGTAGCCGGACAGCGTCGCCCGCAGTGTGCTCTAGTGTATCCGCCTAATCGATTTGCATTCAGCCGATACTGGACGAGCATACAGATCTGGGGACGGGAGAGGACTGACTGGATCAATAGGGACAGGAGAAGGACAGTTGCGCTCCAGCCTTCGGCCGACGGACAGAGGCCCAAGGCCTCAGTCACAGTTGACGATCGGCGTAACAAGATGAGTCGATAATCATGAAGAACACATGAATGAGATGGGGTGGAAAAACACGCGATGTGGCTGACCCGACTAAGTTCACCGTGCGGGTAAAGAAATGATTCACTCTTGCGTGATATCGTTCGTTCATACATACTGACCAGCATCAGCCTGGCTAGCCACACCGGGTGTTTTATGGCCTCGTCGTCCATGTTTTTCATACTTAGCAACCAGGTTGGCTACGGCGTTTTTCTTCTGCCAACTCTGAGAGGAGCCGAGAAGGGTTGTGATCTGCACGACGCATGGTCGCGTGGCTCTGCACGGCGTGGCGAACAACTACCGCCCTTTTAATCTATCGCTGTCGCAGTGCACTGCACAGCGGCAGTGGTAGCGACAGGCTATGGCACATTTGCAGTATGTCAGCCCTCCGCGACAAGTCGCTGCGACCTACACGCGACATCTGTTGTTACGACGGCCGTTGTTGTTGCTTCGATGCTGGTCCCGTCGCGATTTGTGTTAGATTGCATGCCTGTCGCTCGTTACAGCGAGAAAGTATACCATACCCCTAAAGTCTAGCTTGCTCGGATGGTCCGGGCGGGGTAAGCAGCCGAGCGTTCCAACATGGCAAAATATAAGTGATAATGAGATTTTGTCATGATTTGATTAGCCTTACTTCGAAATGGGGGAGCTGGCTGTACATTCCCTCAAAGAACCGCGCTAAATATGCGATGACAGACCAAAAGTAAAGTGGCAAAGATAGTCACTCACTTGTTGCAGTGTTTGAGCCACGTTGCTTTCACATGAACGGCTCGTTTTACGTGATTCTGTCTGCCTGTTAGGATCCAGCAGAAAACTCTAACTTTTCCAGCAACAGCATCGGCAACTGTCCATTCATCTGAGAAGTTCATAGCACTTCCATACTGCTTGCAGAGAAGTGGTTAACTATCACTGTAGTGAAAAAGTCCGTCTATCAGTTTTTACATGTCTATCTAATATATATGTTTTGTCTCTGACTGTCAGTAAGTCAGTCTGCTGGAACGTCTATGTTTTTTTTCCATCAAACAATAAGTGGCGATATTCTCTCAGGTTATGGTTGACATTATTTAGTGATGCGCTAACCGGTACTGTGGTGGTTGCTGAAGTTGTTGGGCAATACTATGCTATCGTTGAGTGCTCCTCCATCAGAAACCTCGCCGTCGAACACATCACCGCATTGGCGACTCTATAAAAAATTAGGGCAGATGTTCTAAAAGTGCTCAAAAAGTAGCTAAATCATAAAAAGCTGTACCTGCACACCTTCTAGTGTTTGAAAAAACAGTATTTATAAGTCAGTTCTGAGTTTTTTATGGGGTATTCGCTCAACTTTCTGTTTGCTTTTCTAACGTGTTAGTTTAACAAAAAGGATAGTAAGGCAAACAGAGAGAGAAAGGAGACCAAAGTAGAGAGAGATAAAGGTAGGGAAAGAGATGACCCAAAGAGAAATCAGAGAGACAGACAAGAAATCATCTAAAGTGTGCAGGGAGAAATGAAGGAAGGAAGGAAACAAAGAAGAAAAAGCAAACAAAGAAAGTGGATAAAAGAGAAAAAGAACAGGAAAGAGGGATGAAGAAGGACGGAAGGGAGAAAGCAGTAAGACAAAGATGGGGAAGAGAAGCAAAGAGACTACAAATATAAGGAAGAAACGAGAAAACAAAATAGACAAGAACGAAAGAAACATAAGAAGAAAAGAGAGGAAAATAGGAAGAAGAAATGAAGAAGAAAGAAGGAAAGAAGAGAAGAAAGAGAAGAAACGAACTAAATAATAAACAAACAAACAAATAAATAAAAGAGAGGTAAAGGAAGAGAAACTAATGTAGAAAAACGGGCCAACAAAGGAAGAAAGAAGGGTTGGGAAGAAATAGAGGAAAGGGATGGAAGAAGAAAGAAAATAAGCAAGAAAAAGAAATTAGGAAGGGAAAATATAAAAAGGAATGGGGAGGGAAGGAAGGAAAATAAATAAAGTGATACATCGAATGAATGAATAGATAGACTTGGAATGAATGAATGAATGAATGGAATAAACAATTATGAATAAATAAATAAATAAATGATAGATAAACAATTGAATTTGAATGAATGAATAGCAAGATGAATGAACAGATAGACAGATGAATGAATGAATGAATGAATGAATAGATGAATGAATGAATGGAATCAGACGAATATGGATATAGATGAATGAATGGATGAATGAATAACGATTAATTAATTACAATTAATTAATGAATAACATGAATGAACGAATGAATGGTTGGAAGATAAAATGAATAAACAGCGAATGAATAGATGAATGAATGGAATGAATGAATGAATAGATGAATAGATAAATAATAGAATGAATGAATGAATGAATGAATGAATGAATAAAATGAATCGAATGAAATAAATAAACAAATAAATAAATAAATAAATGAATGAATGAATGAATGGTAAGATACATGAATGAATGATTGAATGAATGAATGAATGAATGAATGAATGAATGAATGAATGAATGAATGAATGAATGAATGAATGAATGATGAATGAATGAATGAATGAATGAATATGAATGATCAATGAATCGAATGAATAGATAGATCTGAATTTGAATTGAATGAATGAATGAAAAACAATGCTTGAATCAGAGAAAGAATGGAAGAATGGAAGAAACAAACAAACAAACAAAAACGCACTGAAATAACGAGGAAACAAATAAACAAACAGAGAAATATCGACTCTGTCTCTACATTGACATGCTAGTAGGTGTGGCATAATCCGGGTGACCCTAGGTTAACCTGTAGGGTTGTGCTAGTAAGCTATACCTGCTTCATCGTGGTATCAGGAAATTTTAAGGTGGTGTTAACGACGAATTCCGTTGCTGAGATCCTCATCGGAGTATATTGAAGGAACCCATGAACCTGTAACGAAAAACAATAAACGACTCGTTCATAAGCGAAAACCGTGATTGATAGCTCGTCCATCAAAATGGTGATCCCACTGAATACAAGTGTTTTTAGTGCGTAAAATCATAGTTCCATAAAATAATGCAGGCGAATTCAAGCAGTCTATATGCATTAGAGAAACTGTAGTATCCCATGGACACTCTAGTGTTCCCAGCTAGAGACCTCAACTCGGCGGCTAACTTGGGGCTGAAGAAATCTCGATGCCACCAACCATAGCTGTCAAGTCGAGATGGGATTCACATAGTTCTACATACCACATGTGACATAAGCTGACCAAGAGGGATTCCGATCAGAATTCCAGATGTAACATAGAGCACTGGAGATACCTTGAACCACTTCATGTTGCCGTACAGGTTCTGAAACCTCGAAGAGTATTCATATCTATGCGCCTCTGAGATCACATTCATTTGAGTATTGACTCACATTTCAGGAAAAAAACGCTTGTGAGGTCATACAAAATTAGAAGAAGAATTCGTTCATCGGTCCGTCAGCTTGCTAATATGGAGAAGACGTAATATAATGACAGAGATCGGCTTTTTTTCGCAGACGTTCTAAAACAATTCTTGATCAAGATGTCCTTTCTTACCTCTCGACCGTCATCTTACGCCTTCCTTGATGCCTATCTCTGAATGCTGACCTCTTTCGTGACCTGCAAAATCTCCTGGGACGAAAATTTTCAATTCTTATCAAACCAATACGACGCTTTCCGGCTGCAGTGAGATCCTTAACGGCAATCTCCTGTGGAAGTTGTGACAAAGTTTCGAAGTAAGATGCTGACAGTTTGAGATTTTAGATCCAAGGATGATGTGTCATGGGAAGCTCACTTGGGGTAACAAGCTCTGCTCATCGCGCAACTTCAGGGCCCATCCATTGATCTAGCAATGCAATATCTGACATTGCAGCATAAAGGCAGCGTTCACGATGATCATCCTCGTTGACTTTCCATAGTGAAATGATAGGCGAGAAGGATCCTAGGCTCCCAGTGTCGAAAGAACGGTAGAAAACGAGCCAGGAGCGGCAAAATAACGGCTGCAAACAAGCGCTTTAGTGCCCCAGAAACGCCTGTTGCCTTAGATCCGCCCCCTCGGAATGAACAAATGGAGACTGAGATCACAGGAATGATCAAGTCAAGGAAGTGATGATAAGTGAGCTGATCGCTTCATTGCACTGATAGACATCATCCTTCACAGCGGTCAAAGATTCACCACGCTCAAAAATCAGCGTAAGCCAGAGAGACTACTCTTCCTTTGGCTCGAAAACGCGTCTTTCGCGTCCTTTTGAAGCATGTCTTGCTATATAGGGCATCAGACCTTCCGTAAGCCGTGGAGATATCGGAAGTAAAATTTATCGTGGACACTGCCTTTAACAAACAAAAACATGCGGTGCTATCGCAGCAGGGGGGGGGGCACTAACTAGGGCTTGCCTCACATTTTTTTCGTGGGCTTTTATAAAACCATAAGTTGGTAGTTGTAGGTAATAATGGACACAGCATTGATACTCCGTTTTCCGATTCCCCTAAATTCCTTAAAGTTTTGCAGATTTCCAAAAGTGGGCATTTTCATAGCCTTGCGTAGATAAAAAAAGTGCATGAATGGCAATTTTCAGGATGTTAAAAAATTGTCTTGGACTGAGCTGAGAACTTATTTCTAGGGGTTGTTTTGGGTGCTGATGACAAATCTTAGGTTTATTTTCCAATGTTTGAAAATTTTCATCTGATTTGCTCTGGAGCTTCATAATGAGAGAAATTTCGCTGGCCAAGCGCGACTTTTGACGGTTTCGACGCTTCAAAACATGTACATAGAGAATATTCGGGCTGCATTAACTCAGATCTATAACCGATTTATCAATTTTCGATGAATTGCAGTAGGATTTTTGGTGGGTATACGGTAAAGTATATCAAACGAATAATATCGATTTCTTCCAACTTAACTCCTTTATATTTTCTCAGATGACGAGATGGTTTCGTGCCTTTCAATTTACCAAACATTATGCAGAGAATAAGTTTCCACTTATTGATGAAAAAATGAATTTCTGTCCAATCACCGAATTGCTACAACCATTTATTCGATTATTCGAATATTCTAATAAAACTCAATTTGTTGGCTTTGGCAAAGTGTTAATGAATAGACGAAACCCCACTCTTTTTATCAAATATAGAGACAACCTTTCCACTCTACTCCTAATGTGTGGGATAACAAATTTGTTGAAACCATTCCGATCATGAAGAGAAAACTAGATTTATTCGAAAAAATCGATATTATTCGTTTGATATAGTCTGGTATATGGTAGCTCGGTCAAAGTCTCAGATTTGACTAAAAATCTCTCTGGGAATGTTATTTGGGACGCTGAACACGAATTTAAGGTTCGTTTTTCGATTTTAGAAATTTTAAGGAAAGTAACGTCTGTTAAAAGCCATTATGAATACCGTAACCTACAGTAACCCTAAGTCTTGCGGAAAACAGACTCCAGATTCCGGTTCAGCGCCCTAAATAACCCCCAGTCAAAAGTTTTGAGCCTTTCTGAACACCGAAAATTCCCGGATGATTTTCCTAATCTCCACGGAAAGTTTAAAGCAGTCCCTAGTAAGGTATGGCAAATCGCCACACCCAATTTTTCGCGCCGCAACAACTCTCCTGCTTTTGGATGGGGAGGAAAACCCTGGTTTGGCGCTCAAATTGGGCGGAGGCACGGGAAAGTGGGCGTGGCGAAGTGGGATACCGCAGTGCCCCCCCCCCCGATGCGATAGCGCCACATACTCTCTCCATTATCGGTGAGAGAATCGCCAAATGCCCCAACAGAACTGATTAAATTCATATCCTTGAGTTGTCAAACTGTAAGCACACAATCGAGAGCGGAATTTCACAGTGTTAGTTTGGTGAAAATCAGATCACCGGAAAGAACTATCGGTAAATGGTTCCATTGCTTGCAGCCTGAGGTGGTATGGTTTGACCAGCAGACTAACGTTTCGGCGGTTTCCAGCCTCTTCGGAGTCCTGAAAAAGGTCGAATCTATGTGTAAAATTACTCGGCCAAACGTAGTTTTTTACCTGACAGAAATTCAAGACAAAATTTTGCGAACAAATGGCTGGGATGCTTGCAAGCTGAGATGACATACCTTTCCAAAGTACGTGGAACATCAGGTGTTCGAGTGAATGGGCGACGGGATACCAGAGATATCAGAAGGACAATTACCCCCAAATCAGAAAGGCTGAATCTGATGGTAGAACTGTGGACTGCATTATATTTATGCCTTCGTCCTTCCGATTGAGTCTTAGGATCCCTCCCATTGATCCAGAATGCCTCCAAGCGCTTTTCGCACACTTGTTTTGGCCTCCTTGCTACTATCATTCCACTCTCACCTCGAAATCTTCCCCGTCATGACAATTAATTTTGTGGCAACCCCAATGCATAATTTCAATTCGCGCCTTATCCTTCCCATCCAAGTGCTAAGTGATTGCACGTGCAGAAGACTGGGCTGTTTTCACCGATATGTTTCTATTCAGCTCTGACATGTAGGTCTGATAAATAACCCCAGAAGCACCGGAAAGAATACTTCTCTGAATTATCTCCAGGAGGCCGGAGGCACTCGTTTCGCAAGGTAACTGAGGAATACTGGTGTTGTAGGCGGAGACTATACATTCCATCGGAAAAATTTCGGATAAAATTTAAATCGCATTTTCCCCTGACTTATTGTACTTATTTGGACACAATAAGCACATTTTCTGATGCATCATAATTGGAGTATCAGCAGATCACTCATCGCAATTTAAATAAAGGTTTTGTGCGCGAGCGAATTGAAATTACAGCAGAAATTCAAATTTCGGATAGGATAATCGGATAATTTCGGATAAAGTGACACCTTAGAGCACTGAACAGTAATTTGATCGCGAAATTCCTATCATACGAAAGGTACAATTAATCTTGATGGGAAAAGGTTCTTCAGTCGAGAAATGAAACTAAAATTGATGAGAGGAAGCCGTGTTCGTTTTTATCCGAAACCGATCGGATGGAATGTATAGTGGAGACCGAATAGACAGTAAAGAGCATCAAAAGTATGCAACAAGACGAGAGTGATAAGTGAGGAAGTATTGTGGAAAAGTGATTGAAAAGTTGCAGAAAAAACGCACAAAAGCGGGCTAGAACGGGTATTCTCTCGCCCCCCCCCCCCCTTAAAGGCAGGGTTCTCGATAAAATCGGTTGTTGTGCTATACCCATGGAATGGTAGATCTGGCCATCACAAAAGTGAAAATAGGGAAAAAAAATCAAAGAGAAAAAAGCAGCTCAGGAACAGATTTATTGCTTGGTGTCCTCCAGCTTTAATTATCTCCCGAGATTTGTGTAAAAACCTGTTTTGTTAACTTTGACCTTTTAAAGTGATTTCTGAACATTTCTGGAGAATACTGGTTGTTTAAAGCAAAATAAATGTCATGTAATAAGCATTAAGCTAAAGACACGTTAATTAGGGGACCAATGACCTGAGTAATTAGCAGTTATTATTTGTTACGAGCGTTTTTCTCTAAATTCAGATTTCCACACTACTTTCCTTTTGTGATGGCCAAATCTACATTCTTATGAAGAGAGCTCAGAAGTTGTTTTTATCGCAAACCCTGCCTTTAATTAAGAGTATTTTCATAACTGCTTGTTTTATTGTCTTTCATATCGCTCTCAAAATTTTCAGCAGTCTCTTAAAGTGGTCAGCAACTAGTTAAGGAAAAAATAAGCTACGGAAAAACATTTGTAGAAATCAATTATTTTGGCCAGCATTTTACCCAGCCATAGTCTTCCTCTTCACTCTCCTAGGCATTTTTTCTCCGATTTGTTTTGGATTACTTCGACTTTCTTGATGATCGGTTCTAACCTCTCTTGAAAAAAAAGAAACAGCAACCGCTTTAATCGTGAATCCTGCCTATAAAGATGGACTGATAATGCTCACATGGACTGGAGATGTTTTCTAACTAGGGACTTCTCCCAGCATAAGCATATGGAGTTTTGAAAAGTGGTCTGCTGATTGTTGTGGGGAGAGATGAAAGGAAACTATTTAAATTTTGTTAAATTTACCTGTTGCACTTTTGTAGATCAAAAACCACGAGTAACATTCTCTTTGGAATCTAGAAATTGGACATTTTCTACCTAAACTCTGCTCAGGGAGATTGTTTTGGGCGCTTAACACGAATAAAAAATCCATTTTTTTCTGCTGTAACTCACAGTTATCTTCCGAAACACTGAAAACGAGCCCTATACTCGTGCTCACCACCCCCCAAATAACGTCCCCATTCGAATTTTGGGCCTAAAATGTTCAAATTTTTTAAATCTCAAAAAACCAGCTTCTGTTGTTTTTGATCTACCCAGACACATCAAAGAAATTTAACGGTTTACTTTTACCTCCCCCCCCCCAAACACTCAACCATTTTTCAAGACTCCAGTGTATGGTGGGACCAGTCTCTACTAACAATGAGTCTGTGAACTTTTTGCATCGATCCCTTCACAAATACCTCACAATCCCACCTTTCATTCGGAAACAAGCATGAGGGGAACATTCCATTTTGTGACCTCATCTAAACTTCCTTTTTTTACAATTGACGCTTCTTTGCTCCATTCCTCACTATATATGCACACGTGGTTTACGATTTTCCCGTAATGTTTGATCAGCCTATGCATGGGACGTGGCCGGCCATGGCTAATGCTATTAATATGTGCGTAAAATCTATTCCATCCCAAATACTAGGCCATACGTGCCTTTTTCCACAGCAAGAACTGGCTGTGATGTATTTCCATTCCGAGAACGGCCGTGAAGCATCTTCAAAGATTCGTGAGTTTTTCACCTAACCACACCGGACTAATTACTCCACGGGTTTCGCTAACCAGCTCTCGCCTCATTCATCCCCGAGAGCTGAGAAAGGCAATTTTTCCACTCTCCACCGACCTGAATGACATCCCTGTATACTACTACGTACATTCAAATGAATGTCCACCTTATTCGAAATCGGCTTTTTAAACACTCGATTCCGGGAGACATGAATGAAATAAATAAAACACTGAATTCTAAAAAAACAGCTATTTTATAGTATCGTCCTCGATTCAAAGTAGTCTACGAACGTCTTTGAACTACCACTCTACTATATGAACACGTATGCGTAATGGTCCACAAATTTTCAGTGTGCGTATTGGAGCTGCCGCCTCAGCCGGATTCATTAGCGATTAGGTCATAGGTTGAACGTGAGCTGGCCTCGCATCCGTCATGAAACCAACTCTGCATGATTCTTTAAAAAGAACTCTTTCACAATTTTTCTTTTTTCGAACTGTGCAAGAAAAATTGATTGAGGAAGTTTCCGAATCGGTCTCTTGAGTCTGCCTTTCACAATGACTCATAAAATAAAGTTTTTCGGATAAAATTGGTATCCGATATTATAAAAAAACCCCATTGATCATACCTTACTTGAGAGCTTATTAGCATAATATTCGGAGTGCCTATCAACTCCCACTTTCACCCACTTCATTAGACTTTATTAATTCTTTTCACCGAACCACTAGAAACGTGTGACTCTATTACTACAAAGGGGAGAAAAACAATAGTGTAAGTGAGGTTTGTCTCATTCAATTAGGAAGCTTCGACAACGATTGGTTGCTAATGTACTAACAGAAGATGGCTATCGATCAAATGGTTTCGCGCCAAGTTGCTGAGTGCGGCTTCCTAATCGAATGCCACTGACGATAAGCAAGCCGTGAAATAAGCATGTGCGCGCGCGTCAGCAAGTGCGCGGCGCGCGCGCGCGCGCGCGCGCGCGCGCGCGGGCAAGCAAGCGCGCGCGCGCGCGCGCGCGCGCGCGCGCGCGCGCGCGCGCGCGGGCAAGTAAGCAAGTGGGGCGCGCCGCCACGTAAGTGGGCAAGTGAGCAGGTAAGGCAGCAAACAAATAAGCAAACGAATGAAGCGCGCAAACAAAGCAAGTACGTATGGGCAAGCGCAAAAGGGCAACTTAGTAAATAAGTGAGGGAGTAGATGAGTGAGTGCTTAAGAAAAGAGTAGGTAGAACTTAAGTCAGCAGAGAACAGCAAGAAACTTCAAAATAAGAGATGAGCACCAAATTTTTAGATCGATGGTTGGCAGACTGTCAAATAAAGAGAGCATGAATTTCTCTGCGGAGCGCGACTTCTTCGCAATTGGTTAGGTTGGGCTACCTCTGATCGAAGTGTAGGTTGCGGTTAGCCAGACTTATACTGTGCAGCTTAATCTTATCACTAGGCTTATCCACTGCTTCGGAGTGAAATTTACTGTCGATGATCGCGTGCTTGCGCACGCGTATGCTGTAGAGTATATCTTCTTCTTCTTCCTCAGCGTTTGTCCCGCTCCAATGCGGGGTCCGCTTTTCTTATGCGCTGGCGCCATTTTTCCCTGTCATGAGCCTGACTGTGGTGCACGCCAGCTATTCTCAGATCGGTGTGCAGCACGTCAAGCCACCGCTGCCTTTGGCTGTCCTTTGGGTCTCTCTTTTCCAGGCACGCCAAGGTTAAGCCCAGTCTTGCATACGGTATCACTTCCAGCTCGAAGAACGTGCCCATACCATCGCAATCGAGACTCACGCAGCTTCTCGGCAATCGGAGCAACACCAAAACGCTTCCTGATCTCGTCGTTCGTGACGTGGTCCGCGGCGACACCTGCTGTCCAACGTAGCATTTTCGTCTCCATTACACTGAGCCTTCAAGGCTCTGCTTCCTTGGTAGCAGGCCAGCACTCTGGCTGCATACAGCGCATCAGGCC